>JASPKP010008316.1:0-11715 GCA_030674155.1 Stramonita haemastoma | reverse complement strand
TGTTTTCTACTCTGAAAGTAAGGAAAAACCATCTTTGGTGATTTGAATTTTTGTTTTCAAAGTGTTATTTCCATTTAAAACAAATGGAGTGAATCTGAAATTACGTCTTTAAGAAGGACTTAATAAAGGGTTTTCCCAAAAAATTGACGAATTAAACCCTCTTAGATTTGAACTAGTACATCAAAATGGGAAAATAATGATCCACGTTTTTTTAGCTGATTAAAGCCATTATTTGAAAATTTATGTTAAATCTATTGTTTGAGTGACAGGATGAATGGGGATTTAACTAGTGCCCCCTGAACATTTTCCCTGTCACTGACGATTTCTTAACGGCTTTTCAGGAGCTCCAGGACTGGAATCAAAAGGGCCAAAGACCAGACACGTCATCGGGCACCAAAATGTCAGTTACCGGGTGACGAGTGGTAACATCAAATTCACTGGTTCCTTTTTCTGGCCCGGGCCCAAAAAGCTTTGTCAGTTAGTGATACAAGCTAGGGGCCAAGGTCTAGACTGACACGGTGTTACTTTTAAATTTTTAAATTTTAAATGGTTGTCGAGATTTGCCTTCAGCCGGGACACGCTCGAGGCGAAGAATCTGCACTCTAAAGGAAAAAAAACCCTCTGAAGTTGGAGTATGGGTTGCCTTTATGGTGAAGTACTCGAAAAGTCGTACACGCAAACTCCTCATTCAGGTTGTAGTTAAACAATCTGACGGTGACATGTGGTATTCTGTCTGATCTCCAGCTGGTGATATAATGTAATAATCTGACAGTGACATGGCATTTAACTCCTTTTCAGCTGGAAAATGTCATACAATATAAAAGTAAAAAATTTAAATAAAAAATAAACAAACACGACATCTGGTGCTTTGAAAAAATAAACCAGCAGATAATCCTGAAAACTGATTTTTTCTTTCTTTTTTTTTTACATTAGCAAACAAGAGACTTGGCTTGACCTTTAACCTGTCAGTCAAAAAGCACCATCAGTGTGTGATGAAAAGGTAAGAAAAAAAAATCAAAAGACGTCAGGTTTGTGTGTGCAATGCTTTCAGTGCATGGTTTGGTTTATGATGCCTCTTTCAGCGTGCCTAGGCTGCAGCACAGCATGGCTGCAAGAAGTCAGTTTTGGAAGAACAAAAAAAGTTTGAAGCTTATGGTTAAGGAGTTAGTGTAGCTGACAACAGCCAACAAGGCAACATAAAATAGCGCAAATGTGTTTTTATCTATTTATTCTTTTATATCAAGGAAAATGGAATAACCACTCATGTGCTTTTTTACATCAATTTTCCCTTTGTGTTGCAGTTTTGCAAATCTTGTCATCCGTTCCCACCGGCACACGATGGTTTAATATCAGGGGGCCTAGACAACAATTTCTCAAAGTTTAATTTTTTAACTTTTCCTGGATAAAAGAATGTAAAACGTTCGCTTACGCAAAAATCCCTGTCTCTGATATCTCTGATAAACATCGGAGCTCTAGGGAAGAATAACAAAAAAAAAAAAATAGATATAGTGAATGCGATACTGACGATTGTGACTTGTTTCTGGCAGGAAGGTGAGAACACCATCCATCCAGGATTTCGCCGTCGCTGCAGAAGATTCGCCGTCCCCGCAAAAGACTTTCCCGTTGCCGCACACGACTTCGCCGTCGCCGCAGAAGAACTTCGCCGTCGCCGCAGAAGACATCGCAGAAAGTTTGATATCCAACCGCCGTTGCGAAGAATTCGCCGTGGCCGTCGCCATAGCCCCAGAGGACATCCCCCCGATCTGATTAATGATGGTCGTGATTTGAATTTTGTTTCCTGATGTGTATTTTAAATTTACATGTTTGAGATATGAGAGTTATTTTGTAATACATGGGCTTAAATGGTAGTAGTTTTTTTTAATTGATACTGGTTTTCTTCCTTTTATTTTTTTGTAACTTGAATAGATTCATTTCGAAAAATACTATCATCCCCAGCTCCCAGGGAAATACTTTGTGTATGATTTTTTCAACCAAGTTTTTAGATTTAAAAAAAACATTAGATCGGGGGGATTTAAGGAATCAGGGTTTGAAAATAATTATGGTTTTTAATAAGCCCTGTAGGTCTGACAATTATTTTAACCTTCCTCTCCCCCTTTTTTAAAAAAGCATTTAAAAATTAGTTGATACCACTATTGTCACAGCAAATTCCTCTGCTGAAAATCGGGCTGCCCTCCCCAGGGGAGACATCGCACAAGTGCAGGGCCTACCATTTTTTTTCTTCTTCTGTCTGCAAAATGTATAATTTATGGTTCTCTATCAGAGTGACTTTTTTCTCAGAATTTTGCCGGGACAGCAGTTTATGTGGTGATTACTCTGGTTTTTTCCATTTTTACTGCAGTGAAAAGTTTTTAGTTTCCAGTTAGAAGGGTTTGATGTATTGTGTATGCGCATGCGTGTGTGTGTGTTTTGTGTGTGTTGTGTGGGGTGGTGTGTGTGTGTGTGTGGTGGGTGTGTGTGTGTGGTTTTTGGTGCGTGCGTGCGTTCGTGTGTGTGTGTATGTGTGTGTGTGAGAGAGAGGAGTTTTGTGTGGATGTTTTGCGTGCATGTGTGTGTGTGTGTTGTGTGTGTGTGGGTTTGTGTGTGTGTTGTGTGTGCTTTTGTGGGGGGGTGTGTGTATGTGTGTGTATGAACCTGCAGTGTGTTTTGTTTTGTGTGATGTTTGTGCTTGCATGTGTGGGGTGGTGTGTTTTGTGTGTGTTGTGTGTGTGTGTGTGTGTGTTGTGTGTGTGTGTGTGGTAATCAAAAGGGGACTGGGCGTTACTCTGGGGAAAAGGTGTTAGGGGAGGGTTAGGACACAAGTCGGGTCAAGGGAAAAGAAATGGGGGGCCATTGAGAGTGATAGATTTTTTTGCAAGCTCACGTTTTCTTTTTCTTTTTGGCCCGCATTTTACTTTTTACTTCACGTGGGTATTTGGGTGGTTAAAGCCTTTGTTTACATAGATATAACGCTGTGAGGTTGTGGGTTCGACTCTCAGTCCTAAACTTTCTTTCCAGTTTGACGTGAAAATCAAATTTTTTTTTTTAAAGCAAAACTCAGGATAGTTGAAAATCGAAAAGAGCAGGGAGGTACCTCCACACTGTTCTAGCAGAATTTGTAGGTTTGTATTCTCAACTGTATCCCTAAAGTTCAAATGCAGCTACCTAAATGGTGGGGCTGTGTATGCAAATAAAATCTTACCGCCAGTAAAAGCTTGGAGCTCTAGCGGAGAAACAAAAACAAAGAAATTGGATTCCCAAGTCTTTGACCTGAGGCAGCTTCGATGGCAGCAGAACTAAAAATTTGGGATTAGAAATGCAAACAAAATCAAGTACAACAGGTCCTTAGCAGTTGATAGGACCATTAATTTTTAAAAGAAAATTTGAATAGAGCTCCACATTGTTGTCTACAGCTAAGTACCGTCATTCTATCTGCTGCTGTGTCCACATGTTTTCCCACACAGACCAGCCAACAGACTGGCAACCCTCCCCTTTTTGCATGATTCCTTCCCCTTTTTGCATGTGTCCCCCTTTATGCAAATGTCGCCCTTTTTGCATGTGTCCCCTTTTTGCATGCTTCCTTCCCTTTTTGCATGCTTCCTTCCCTTTTCGCAGGCTAACTATTCATACTAATCCAAAACCTGTACACTAACCCTGGCCCCTCATGTGGACACTCAGGCAGGTAGATTTAGATGTTACTAGCTGACACAATGGCGAAATTTGAGTTTTGAGGGTTGGAAGTGTTGGTTAGAATTTTTAGGGAAAGGGGGGGGGGGGGGGGGGGGGGGGGGGGGGGGGTTGAAGTAGGCAGTTAGGACTAAGAGAGTGGGGGGAGAGGTATGACTGTGTGTGTGTGTTCGTGTGTCTGTCTCCGTGGGGGTGGGGGTGTGTGACTCTGTGTGTGTGTGTATGTGTATATGTGTATGTGACTGTGTGTGTGTGACTGTGTGTGTGTGACTGTGTGTGTGTGACTGTGTGTGTGTGACTGTGTGTGTGTGACTCTGTGTGTGTGTGTGTGTGTGTGTGTGTGTGTGTGTGTGTGTGTGTGTGTGTGTGTGACTCTGTGTGTGTGACTCTGTGTGTGTGACTCTGTGTGTGTGACTCTGTGTGTGTGACTCTGTGTGTGTGACTCTCTCTCTCTCTCTCTGTATATATGTATATATATATATATTATATATATATATATATATAATATATATATATATATATATTTAATATATATATATATATGACGCTCCACCACGAAATGAGTCCCTTAGCACATTACTCAATTTTGCGCTAGGAGCCTTTAAAGGCAGGTGGGGGTCAAGTTGTCAATTTTGAGATTTTGATCAATTATTAAACTATATCCGTTCTTATACCTTGTAATGAAATATCAAGGCATAATTTTTTGTTCCTTTTGCTTTTAAACGTGTTTTGAAAAAAGTAAAAAGAAACGTTTGCTGTGATCTTACGAAAAATGTATGTGAAAGACAAATGGTATATGATCAGAAGTATAGTAGTGGATGTGGATCTTTCTTTTTTTTCTTTTGTGAGAGAGCTTTTCTTTTTTATCACATAAAATTTGTAAACAAAAAGAAAGGTTGTGTTGTGATTGTCATTGATATTTTAATGATTTTATGTAAAGTATTGGATAAAAGGTGCCTGGGTGGTTTGGTTCTTTTTTTTTAATAATTCGATCAATGGAAATTTACAAGAAACAGGAGTATGCTTTATAATAGTGTAGAAAGTGTGTGAAAAGATTTCTTTTTCTAAATGACATTAAATTTGAAAGCAAAAAAATCTTGAGCTGTGATTGACATCAGTATTCTGTGAAATAACTTTAGATGATGTTGGTGGCAGATTAGTGTATTGATCTTCTGCTGGAAGATTGATGGCAGATTTTACATCAACATTTGTTATGAAAAGTACATGTGAAATACTGATAGTTTAGGAAATAAATGTAAGAAGGAATAAGATCTACGCTTTTTCTTAAGAGTTTTTTTTTGCTTTTTATTTTATTTGGGAGAGTTTTTTTTCTTTTTTCTTCCCCCCCCCTCACCCCCCATGAAGTTTTATAGCTTTTATTTCAATCACATCAACTGTGAAAACAAGAAGAAAAGTTGCGCTGTGATTGCCATCGATATTCTGATTCTGTGCACAGTATTGGTTACAATTTGCCTGTATGTTTTGATTTTTTTTCTAAATTAATAATGATATAAAATTGGAAGGAGATGGGCCCCTTCTCAATATGCTGGCCCCTAGAGAAGCTGAAGTCTCACTCTGGGATGCCCCGCTCCCCTATAACCACATGGGTTATGCAGCTTTTACTTTTTTTTCATAAAATTGATCTTCTGCTGGAAGATTGACGGCAGATTTTACACCAACACATCTTGCAAAAAATGTATGAGGAAGACTACTGGTATATGATTTTAAGCATAGTAGTGAATAAAAAGTGACTAGTTTTTGTGGGGGGGGGGGGGTTGGGGGGGAGAGTTTTTTCGTTTTTTTAAATCATATCAAATTTGAAAACAAAATGAAAGCTTGTGCTGCGATTGCCATTGATATTTTAATGATTCAATGTATAGTACGGGATAAAATGCGCCTGTGTATTTTGCCTTTTTTTTTTAGATAAGGAGATGTAATGTAAAATGAAATAATATTCATTCTAAAATGACAAGAAATATGCATGTTGTATAACAGTGTAGAAATCATCCCCAAAGAAGGTTTTTCATTTATTATTTTTTTAAAGCATAAGCAAATGTGAAAACACAAAGAAAGTTTGTGCTGTGATTGACATTGATATTCTGTGAAATGACTATAAATGATGTTGGTGGCAGATCTGTGTATTGATCTTATGCTGGAAGATTGAGGGCAGATTTTACACCAAATCAACTTCCAAAAATGTACAGGAAAGAGCTCTGGTATGTGAGTTTAAATAGGAATGGGTAAAACGGGACCGATTTCATTTTCTTTTTTGGGGGTAAAGAGATCAATATTAATGTGAATTGGCAAGGAAATGTAATAGTTTCTATAATGTTGCAAGAAGTGTGTAAGGAAAATGCTTGTTTTTCGGCTTTTTTTTGGTGGCAGATCTGTGTATTGATTTTATGCTGGAAGATTGATGGCAGATTTAACACCAACATATGTTACAAAAAAATGTATGTGAAAGACTGAAGTATAGTAGCGAAGGAAATGTGCCTGTGTTTTTTTGTGCTTTTTTTGGGGGAGGGGAGGGAGGAAAGGGTGCATGTGCCTTTTTGGGGGGAGGGTAAATGTGCCTTTTTGGGGGAGGAGGGTAAATGTGCCTTTTTTAGGGGAGGAGGGTAAATGCGCCTTTTTTAGGGGGGGAGGAGGGTAAATGTCCCTGTATCTTTCTGGAGGGAGGGGAGGGTGAATGTGTCTTTTTCTGGAGGGGGGAGAGGGTGAATGTCTTTTTCTGGAGGGGGAGGGTAGAGTGTAAATGTGTCTTTTTCTGGAGCGGGGAGAGGGTAAATGTCTTTCTGGAGAGGGGAGGGGGTAAATGTGCCTGTGTTTCTTTAATTTTACATTTTCTTTTGGGGGAAGGTAAATGTCCATGTGTGTGGTTTTTTAGGGAGAGGGTAAGTGTGTGTGTGTGTGTGTGTGTGTGTGTGTGTGTGTGTGTGTGTGTGTGTGTGTGTGTGTGTGTGTGTGTGTGTGTGTTGTGTGTTTTCTGGAAAAGGTGAATGTGCATGTGTGGTTGGTTTGTGGTTAGGTGTTTTTTTTAATGACTTTAGATGATGTTGGTGGCAGATCTGTGTGTTGATTTTCTGCTGGCAGATTTGACACCAACACATCTTAGGAAAAAAGTATGTGAAAGACTGATGGGATATGGTTTTAAGTGTAAGGTTGAAGAGAGTGTGCCCGTGTGTTTTTCGTTAAGGGAGAGGATAAATGAATGTGACTGTGTTTGGTGGGGATTTTGTTGTTGTTGTTTTTTTGGGGAGGGGGTTAGGAGGGAGAAGGTAAATGTGCCTGGGTCTTTTTGGGGGGGAGGGGAGGATTATTGTGCCTGTATGCTTTCTTTTTGGGGGGAGAGGATAAATGTTCCTTTTTGGGGATGGGGTTGGGGGGAAGAGGGGAATGTGCCTGTGTGGGGTGGTTTTTTTGTGGGGATAGGGGAGGGGGGTGTAGAGTATGCACATGCCAGTTTTCTTTATATTTTTTTGGGGGGTGGGGGTGGAGAGTGCAAATGTGCCTGTGTGAATTTTTTGGGGAAGATGGTAAATGTGCCTTTGTGTGTGTGTGTGTGTGTGTGTGTGTGTGTGTGTGTGTGTGTGTGTGTGGTGTGTGTGTGTGTGTTTGTGTGTGTGTGTGTGTGTGTGTGTGTGTGTGTGCGTGTGTGTGTGTGTGTGTGTGTGTGTGTGTTTCCGGAGAGGGTAAATGTGCGTGTAAATGTGTGTGCGTGCGTGCGTGCATGCGTGTGTGTGTGTATGTGTGTGTGTGTTTCTGAGAGGGTAAATGTGCCTGTGTGGTTGGTTGTTCAGTGCTTTTTTTTAAATAATGACTTAAGAGCTATTTGTGGGCTTGTTTATCTTTTGTTTTTTTAAGAATGAGATCAAATGTAAACAACAAAGAAAAATGTAGCAATGGTGTATGCAAATGTTGAAAGTTTGCCAGAAGTGTTTTCTTTTAATTTATATTAGTTTGTAAACCACATCAAACATAAAAACAAAAAGAAATCTGATGCTGTAATTTGCATTGATATTTTGTAAAATAACTTTAGATGATGCTGGTGGCAGATCTGTGTATTGATCTTCTGCTGAAAGGTTGATGGCAGACTTTACACCAACACATCAAACGAAAAATATAATTATTTGAAAGACTAATGGTATATTACATTAAATGTAGTATATTGGGTTTTTTTAAGTAATGAGATACGATGTGAATTTATAAGAAAAAGGGTTTTTTGTATAATTGTGTAGGAAATGCGCGGATGTATTCTTTTTTATATCACATAAAATGTGAAAAACAGCTGGTGCTGCAATGGCCATTGCTGTTTTAATAATTTTATGCAAAGTACTGGATAAAACGTGTCTGTGCTGCTTGTTTATCTTTTACCTTTTTAAATAGTGAGATCAAATGTAAACAGCAAAGAAAAATGTAGCAGGGGTGTATAATAGTTTTATAAGTGTGCCAGAAGGGGGGGGGGGGGGTCATCAATTTTTAAATTGCATCAAATTTAAAAACAAAAAGAAAGCTTGTGCTGCAATTGGCATCAGTATTCTGTGAAATAACTTTAGACGATGTTGGTGACAGATAATTATGTGTATTGATCTTCTGCTGGAAGATTGATGGCAGATTTTACACCAACACATCTTAGAAAGAAATGTGTGAAAGAATAATGGTATAGGATTTTAAGTATACTAGTGAATGAAATGTGCCTGTGGTTTGTTTCCTTTTTTTTTTTGGGGGGGGGGTTCCTTTGTTTTTGTTCTTTTGAATCACTTCAAATTTGGAAACAAAAAGAAAGCTTGTGCTGTGATTGTCATTGATATTCTAATGGTTTTATGTATAGTGTTGGATAAAACGTACCTGAGTGGTTTGTTTGTCTTTTTGTTTTTAAATTGAGAGTCATTGGAATTCAACAAAAAATGTAGAATGCTGTATGATAGCGTAAGAAATGTGTGGGAGAGGTTTTGTTTATTTTAGTGTTTTTTTATCACCTCATGTGGGAAAGCAAAAATGAAGCTTGTGCTGTGATTGGCATTGATATTCTGTGAAATGACTTTAGATGATGTTGGTAGTAGATCTGTGTATTGATTTTCTGCTGGAAGATTGATGGTAGATTTTACACAGACACTTCTTAGCAAAAATGTGTGGGAAAGACTAATGATGTAAGATTTTATGTATAACAGTGAGTAAAGAGTGAGTGATTTCCTCTTCCTTTAAAATTTTTTTTGGCGGAATATAGAGATCAAAATTGATGTGAATTGGTAATAAAAATGTAAAAGGTTGTATAATGTGCCAAGTATGTATGATGTAAAAAGTAAGGCGATGATTTGGATTGTTTTATGCTTTTAAAAAAATCACATCAAATCAGAAGACAAAAAGCTTGTGCATTGATATTCTATGAAATGACTTTCGATAATGTTGGTGGCAGATCTGTGTATTGATCTTCTGCTGGAAGATTGATGGCAGATTTTACACCAACACATTTTTACGAAAAATGCGAAAGACTGATTGGGTATGATTTTAAGTGTAGGTTTGAATAGTGTGCCTGTGTGTTTTTATTAAGGGACAGGATAAATGAATGTGCCTGTGTTTCGGTGGGGGGAGAGGTTGCAAAAGGGGGGGAGGATAAACGAGCCTGTTTTTTGGTGTTTTGTTTTTTTGGGGGAGAGGGTAAATGTGCCTGTGTTTTGTTTTTTCTTGGGGGGGGGAAGGGGTAAATGTGCCTGTGTTTTGTTTTTTCTTGGGGGGGGGGGGTGAGGGTAAATGTGCCTGTGTTTTGTTTTTTCTTGGGGGGGGGGGGAGGGTAAATGTGCCTGTGTTTTGTTTTTTCTTGGGGGGGGGGGTGAGGGTAAATGTGCCTGTGTTTTGTTTTTTCTTGGGGGGGGGGGGTGAGGGTAAATGTGCCTGTGTTTTGTTTTTTCTTGGGGGGGGGGGGGGTGGAGGGTAAATGTGCCTGTGTTTTGTTTTTTCTTGGGGGGGGGGGGTGAGGGTAAATGTGCCTGTGTTTTGTTTTTTCTTGGGGGGGGGGGGGTGAGGGTAAATGTGCCTGTGTTTGGGGATTGTTTTTGGCAGAGAGGTATAAATGCCCTTGGACGCTTTTGTTGGAGAGGATAAATGTTCCTTTTTTTCGTTGTTTCTTGGTTTGCTTCTTTTTTTTGTTTTTGTTTTTCGTGGGGGGGGGGGGGGGGGGGGTGGGTCGGGAGTGGAGGGGGTTAATGTGCCTGTAGTTTTTTTGTTTTTTTTTGGGGGGAAGGGTAAAATAATGTTCCTGTGTGTTTTTAGTGATTTAGTGATGGGGGTGGGGGGTGGGGGGTGTTAAGTAAATGTGCCTGTGTTGTTTTGTGTTTTTTTGTGGGGGAGAGTATATATGGTTTGTGTGTGGTTGTGTGTGTGTGTGTGTGTGTGTGTGTGTGTGTGTGTGTGTGTGTGTTTTGGGGAGAGGGTAAATGTGCATGTGTGGTTTTTTGGGGGTTTATTTTTTCAAATAATGACTTAAGATTATGTTGGTGGCAGACCTGTGTATTGATCTTCTGCTGGAAGATTGATGGCAGATTTTACACCAACACATCTTACGAAAAAAATGAAAGACTAAAGGTATATGATTTTAAGTATAGTATTTGGATAAAATGTCCCTCAGGTTTTTCCCCTTTTTCTTGGGGGAAGGGTTATTTTTCTTTTTTTAATTCACTTGAAATTTGAAAACAAAAAGAAAGCTATTGCTGTGATTGCCATTGACATTCTAATGGTTTTTTGTATAGTATTGGATAAACAAAAAAAAGTGGCTGTGTGGTTTGTGTTTGTTTTTAAATCATGATATCCATTGGAAATGGAGAATGTTGTATAATAGTGTACAGAAAGTACCCAGAGATGGGTTTTTTAAATTTTATAGATCGTTTTTCTCTTCTTTTTTTTTGAAGTGATGGGGTCAAACGTGAATTTACAATAAAAAAAAAATGGTGTAGTATAATTGTGTAGAAAATGGGTTAAGATTTTTTTCCTTTAAAAAAAAAAATTCATCAAAATTGAAAAACAAAAAGAAAGGGGGTGCTGTAATTGCCATTGATATTTTATTAATTTTATTTTTACTGGATAAAACGTGCCTGTGTGGCTTGTTTACCTTTTTTTTTTAAAGAATGAGATCAAATGTAAACAGCAAAGAAAAATGTAGCAATAGTGTATAACAGTGTTGAAAGTGTGCCAGAGAGGTTTTCTTTTTTTTGTAATTTTAATACCCATTAAATGTAAAACAAAAAGAAATCTGATGCTGTGATTTGCATTGATATTCTTGGAAATAACTTTAATGATGTTGGTGGAGATCTGTGTACTGATCTTCTGCTGGAAAGATTGATGGCAGATTTTACACCAACACATCTTCAGCAATATGTCATGTGGTTTTGTTAAAGTGTAGCCTGCGATTTTTTTTTAAAATTTGGAATCAAGTGAAGATGGGGAGGAAAAACAAGCTGTAATAAGGTTTTTGGCCATGTGTGTGGGGAGTAGGTGTCTTTTCTTGGAAATCTCATAAAATGGAAGAAAAAACAGATGTTCATAGTGAATGCCAAAGTTGGTGGCAGATCTGTGTATTGATCTTCTGATGGAAGATTGATGGCAGATTTTACACCAACACATTTTTACAAAAAGTATGCGAAAGACTATTGGGTAGATTTTAAGTTTGGTTTGAATAGTGTGCCTGTTTGTGTTTTTATTTTTGGGAAGGGACAGGAATTAATGAATGTGCCTGTGATTTCGGTGGGGGGGAGGGTTGCAAAATTGGGGGGAGTATTGAACGAAAGCTGTTTTTATGTGTATTGTTTTTTTGGGGGGAGAGAGTAAATGTCCCAGGTGTTGTTTTTTTTTTTTTTGTTTTTTTCGGAGGGGGGGGGGGGGGAAAAATTGCCTGTGTTTTTCTTTTTTTTTTTGGGGGGGGGGGTGGGTTGGGGCCCTGTTTTTTTTTTTTTTTTTTTTTTTTTTTTTTTTTTTTTTGGGGGGGGGGGGGGGGGGGGGGTTGTTGTTGTTTTTTTTTTTTTTTTTTTTTTTTTTTTT
>JASPKP010008315.1:0-11716 GCA_030674155.1 Stramonita haemastoma | reverse complement strand
GACAGGTGGGTGTCAGGGATATAGAGAAAAAAATCAAAAAACAAAAACAACAGCAAAAAAGTTTCATTCGTAGGTGGATATTAAACAAAAACCCCAACAGAAACCCAAAAACAACAACAACAACAAAAAAGTTTGAGTCAGTAGGTGGATATTAAACAACAACCCAACAGAAAAACCAATAAAGTTTGATTTCAGTAGGTGGATATTAAACAACAACAACAAAATCAAAAACCCAAAAAACAAAAAAACAACAAAGTTTAAATTCAGTAGGTGGTTATTAAACCCAACCCCAAAACCCAGAAACCCAACACTAAAGTTTGAGTCAGTAGGTGGATTTTAAACCAACGACAACAATAAAAAAGTTTGAATCAGTAGGTGGATATTAAACAACAACAAACACCATTAACAATCAACAACAACAATTTTTGAGTCAGTTGGTTAGATATTAAACAACAACAAAAAACAAAGTTTAAGTCATTTATGGATGATATTGTATTTCATCCTATGTGGCACACAAGAAAAAACCCCGTTTTAGGGACAGTATGTGGTTGTGAGGTTAGGACCCTTGGAGGGGAAAAACAAATCAGTTTTAAACCCAAATTTAATGATGGGAAAAACAACAGTGTGGGGTGAGATCCTCGCTCCATAGTCTCCCGGAGTACGTTGCTGTTTGGATCCCTGACTGGGGTTTTGTCTTCACAGGTAAGCGCACCCATTAAGAAAAATCCGTTTGAATACTTGGCCCTATGGGGAACGGGGACAGACAGCCCCAAAAACAGACAGACAGGACAAAACAGACAGACGGGGGACAGACAACACACACACACACACACACACACACCCACACCCACACACACACCCCCACACAAACACACACACACCACCCCACAAGGAAGATAAATAATTATGGACTTTTTACAGACTTTTTTTATTTATTTATTTATTTATTTATTTATTTATTTATTTATTTATTTATTCTTTTTTATCGAGGAAAACGAAAAAGCCCCATATGCTTTTTTTCACCCGGTTTCCCCGTGTGTATGCATTTTTTCATATAAAACAGCACCCAATTTATGAGAAAATAATAAAAGGGACTGAGGGATGAAAGACTGATGATGAAAGGTGATGATAAAGGGGAATAATGAAAAAACTGATAATGAAAGACTGATGATGAAAAGGCTGATAATGAAAGGTGATGTTTAAAAAGACTGATGATGAAAGTTGATGATAAAAGGGCTGATGATAAAAAGAATAATAAAAGACTGATGATAAAAGACTGATAATGAAAGACTGATGTGAAAGGCTGATGAGGGAAAGGGGAATAAGGGAAAGACTGATGATGAAAGTTTTGAGGGTTGAAAGACTGATGATGAAAGGCTGATGATGAAAGAAAAATGAAAGACTGATGATGAAAGTTTGAGGGTTTAAAAGACTGATGATGAAAGGCGGATGTTGAAAAAATAATGAAAGACTGATGATAAAAGGGGACTGTTGATAAAAAGGCTGATAATGAAAGAATAATGAAAGATGATAATAAAAGGGGTTGATGATGAAAGGTGATAATGAAAAAATTAATGAAAGATGAAAAAGGGAAAGATTGATGGTAAAAGGCTGTTTATAAAAAGAATAATGAAAAGATTTTAATGAAAGATTGATGGTGAAAGACTGACGATGAAAGGCTGTTAATGAAAGAATAATGAAAGAACTGTGATAAAAAGACTGATGATGAAAGGCTGTAATGATAAAAATTAATAAAAAGACTGATGATAAAAGAATGATAAAAGAGTGTTTAGGGAAAGAGTGATAAAAGGGAGTGATGAAAAGAAAGGAATTATGAAAAAAGGGGAATAAGGGGGAAAAGAGAGAAAAGAGGGGAGAGGAGTAGGAGAGAGGGAGAGGGGAGTAAAGGGGAGAGTGGGGAGAGAGAACGGGGAAAATTGAGAGAGAGGGAGGGGGAAAAGGGGGGGAAGAGAGAGAATGAATTGAATGAAGGGGATAAAAGGAATTTTAATCTTTATTTTTAAAAGGGGGTTACAGGGGTAAGTTTTAAACATACTTTTTTTCTCCCGGCCCCTTGCCCTGATCGGGGAAAATAAAGCTAAGAAACCCCCCTCCCTACCCCTACTTACCGAAATCACCACCAACAGCAGTTCAACCAATATTTTAAAGAAGAAAACGGGATACATTCAACAAAATGCATCATCCTTAAACCCGGGGTACATTGATAACTATTTAAACAAAAGTGTGTGGGGTGGGGTTGGTGTGGTGTGTGTGTGTGTGTGGTTTTTTGTTTTTTGGGGGTTTTTTTTGGGGTGTGTGTGTGTGTGTTGTGGGGTTTTGTGTGCGGAGTGTGTGTGTGTTGTGTTGTGTGGTGTGTGTGCGTGTAAGCGGGAAAAAAATGCCGTAGGGATAAAAGGGGAAAGAAAAACCCTAAAAATATAAAAAACCCCTGAAAACCCTTTCAACCCCAAAAAGCCCTTTATAAAAAAAAACATCTCTTTTTTTCAAATGATAAGAGTTTCAATTTCAATCCAAAAAATAACAACCAAAAAAACTCCTCTACATTAATAAGTCTAGGAAGAAAAATGTGAAGGTGGAAGTTGGAAAGGAAAAGGGGAAAGGAAGGAAATGAGAGAGACAGAGAGAGGGGCACACAGAGAAAGAGAGAGAGACACAGAGAGAGAGAGAGAGAGGAGAGAGAGAGAGAGAGAGAGAGAGAGAGAGAGAGGAGAGAAAGGGGGGAGGAGAGTGGGGAACCCGGGGGAGAGAGAGCATCTTCAAAGTACTTCGTCATCAAAACAAACCAGTAAATATTTCAAAACATCACCTAAAAGCTCATAATGTGGCTAATCCTAACAAGGAAAAAAAAAAACCCGAAAAAGCAAACAATAAACAAAAGAGCAAGATTTATTAAAAAAATGTTTTAATCAAATAGGAGCGAAACAACATTTAAGGTTATAAATACCACGTCAAACTCCATGCATTTAAAAAGTAATATTATTATATATATATATATATATATATATATATATATATATATATATATATATATATATATATATATTATATATATATTTTATATTAATGAAGATGAGAAGAGAGAGAGAGGGGAGAGAAGAGAGAGAGAGGGGAAAGAGAGGAGATGAGAGAGAGAGGGAGGGGAGAGTGGAGAGAGAGAGAGAGAGAGAGAGAGAGAGAGTCCTAACTCTGAACTGTTACATTGGCCTCAGGCCACAGTACACTGAGTGTGGAGAAGGGAGGAGAATCAACATACTTGTAACTAATACAAAACATACATGAAAGAAAAACAATAAACCCAACATCCTTTCTGTAAGGATCCAAATGGGGAACAGAAGGGAGTGGAGGAAATGAGGGAGGAGACGTGAAGGGGTGGGGGGTGGGGGAGTCTCCAGCGCTTTGGATACCCATATAGGCTTCAGCACAGTCATCGTCCAGCAAAGATGAGGTCATAACCCCCGGGAGCAGTTAGTGCTAGCTGACAGGCTACGTGCAGATGATTATGCTCAAGTTGGCGGCTACCTTTGAGTGTTTGTTACTGCTGCTGTGTACACCTGGAATAATGGTAGTCCTGATTTGTTATTATTAGTGTATTGTCCAGGAGTGTTTGTTACTGCTGCTGTGTACACCTGGAATAATGGTAGTCCTGATTTGTTATTATTAGTGTATTGTCCAGGAGTGTTTGTTACTGCTGCTGTGTACACCTGGAACAATGGTAGTCCCGATTTGTTATTATTAGTGTATTGTCCAGGAGTGTTTGTTACTGCTGCTGTGTACACCTGGAACAATGGTAAGTCCCGATTTGTTATTATTAGTGTATTGTCCAGGGTGTTTGTTACTGCTGCTGTGTACACCTGGAACAATGGTAGTCCCGATTTGTTATTATTAGTGTATTGTCCAGGAGTGTTTTTGTTACTGCTGCTGTGTACACCTGGAACAATGGTAGTCCTGATTTGTGACTACAATCAGTGTATTGTCCATGCGCTAACTGGCTTCTGTGGTGAGCAGGATAAAAACATCTAGACTGATCGTTGATGGGGTGAGATTCTTCAAAATACAATCGGCTATCACTAGGTTGTGATGAATATATCATTTAATGTTTCGCGCTTGCATGTATGCGTGCGTGCGTGCGTGGCGCGCGCGCGCGTGCGTGCGTGCGTGCGTGCGTGCGTGTGTGTGTGTGTGTGTGTGTGCGCAAATTGAAGAAAGATTTCAGATCTGCTCTCCTGTTTCAGTTTTTCTCCTCCCTCCTCCCCCATTTAAAGTGCCCATTTAGAACGATATACTCGAAACTATCGTACAAAGTGGAACGTGGTAAAAATTAATGTGAAGATAAAGAAGTGGTTTAACAAGCGGTGGGTGGATTACCATTCAAAGCAACTAGCACTGCACGAAGGAAAGTGACTGGATTAACGACGTCACACCTTCACCATACACTTCACATTGAAACCATCTGCGCTGCTCGGCCACTGGTTCCTTGCAGCATTTGCTCAGCCACCTGGGCCTTGGCTATCTGTCGGCTCCCTGCCCCCGTGACTGTGTGTGCATCTTGCTACACGTGGAGCCGAACTCAAGGAACGTACTGACCCTCTCTTTCTGTTCAGTGTTTGCTTCTTTCTAGATGGGGGGGGGTGTCAGTGGTAGAGCACTCGCTTTCCCCCCCCAGCCAATGTAAGCAAACATTGGCGTCGTTACCAGTGGTTGGGTGACCGTTTGCGCGCCTTGGGGGTTTGTATATCTCCTAGTTCACCCGCTGTAAATGGGTGCCTGCTCACTTTAGGTAAAAGGGGACCCCCCCCAAATGAAAATTCCCCCCAAGGGCAGCAGCTTTTTGCACCTCCCTCCACCCTTCACCCCCCCCCGCCTTGTTCAAAAGGGTTTCGGGGTCAAAAGGGCGCAGGAGCTTTCTTCTTTCCCCCCCCCCCCCCCCCCCCCCCCCCCCCCCCCCCCCCAAACAGATTTGATCGATCACGAATCGGTGGGGGCCATTAAGAGAGTGTGTGCTGAAGCGTTAGTGGGAGTTTTTGCGAGGGTAGGAGGACCCCCCCCCCTTTTCCCCCCTAACCCCCCAGTGCCCCGGGGTTTGGGCCCTTTACCTCGACCCCCCTGGTGGGTCGACTGGGTGTTTTGTGGGGGGGGGGGCGTTGTGCGGCGAGGGTCCCGGCCCCGCCCCCTGCTGCTGCCAAGGGGACATGGGGAGCCCCGCCCCCTCCCGGGGAGGTCCTTCCCCCCCCCCCCCTCCCCACCCCCCCCTCCCAATCCCCCCTATCCCCCTCCTTCCCCCTTTCTCCCCCCTTCCCCTCCCCCCCCTCCTCCCCCTCCTCCTCCCCCCTCCTCCTCCTCCCCCTCCCCCCCCCTTTTCCCTTTTCCCCCCTCCCTTCCCCCCCCCTCCCCCTTTTCCTTCCCAGCTGGCAGGGGGGGTTGAGGGCGGAAGGGGGGGGGGCGAGGGGGGGGGGGGTTGATCCACTGGGGGGGGGTGTGGTGGGGGGGAGGAGGAGGGATGGTGGGGGGGTCTGCTGCCCGGACAGTGGTCTGCCTGTGTGCCCCTGCTTTTGTTGTTGCGCTGTTGGTGTCCGGGGGGGTGGGGATGGTGATGGAGGGGGTGGTGGGGGGTGGCGGGTGCTGGCTCCAGTTTTGTCCTGGGTGGTGTCACTGGAGGAGCCCAGCAGAGAGAGCTTTCTGGGGACCCCTGGGGACAGGGAAAACCCCCGTTTGTTTCGGGGGGGAAAGTAGTGTAGAAAACCATACCACACACACACACACACACACAAAACACACAAAAACCAAAACACCACCCCACAACCACAACACACACAACGCAAAATAGAGACCCCAAAAAAACCAAAAAACCCCCAGACACAAACACGACACACACAACATTTCAAATGTACGTATGTACAAACACACACCACATTTTTTTTTGATTATGGTTTTTTTAGGGCCATGAGAGAGGAGAGAGAGAGGGGAAGGAAAGGGGGGGAGGGGGGAGAGGGAGGGAGAAGGGGGGAGAGAGAGAGAAAAAGAAGAGACGGGGGCAGACAGACAGACCCGACAGGACGACAGACAGACGACAGCGGGAAAAGGAGATTTAGAAAAGAGATAGACAGATAGACAGGAGCGGACAGAGAAAAAAGATGGGCTGAAGTATCCACGACCCTTTTCTGGGGGAGAAAAAAGGGAAAAGGGGGGGTAAAAAAATGAAAAAAAGAGGGGAAGAAAAACCCCCAGTGGTTAAAAAAAGAACTAATAATAATGATTTTTTTTTAAAATTTTAAATTTCCCTACCATTTTCCCTTTCCTTCCCTTTTCCCTTTCCTTTCCATACTTTTCCCTCTTACTATTTCTTACTTAATTTTATATATTTTTAAATTTTCTATTCTTACCTTAACTATAATAAAATATTTTTTATTTTACTATATAACTTTACTAACTATACTATACTAATTTCTATTTTATATATTTTTATGCCTTTCCATGCCGTGCCTGTTTTTAAACCCATCCCCTACCCTACCTACCTTAAACCAAACCATCCCCTCCCCTTTTCCTCCATACTTTTTCCATACTTTTTATGCTATGCTATGCTATGCTATGCTAAAGCTATGGGTATGCTATGCTAGGGATGCTATGCTTGTATACCCATACTATGCCGTGCCATGCTAATTTCCCTCCCCTACTTTCCCCTACCATACCATCCCCCCCATCCCTAAACCCTTTCCATTTTTACCTTTCCATCCCCTTTTATACTATACTATTTTTTATATATTTTTATACTTTACTAAACTATACTTACCCTTTTCTATATTTAAAAAAACTATACTATTTTTTTATATTATTCTTCTTTTTCTTTTTCTATACCCTTTTTTTGCCGTCCCCTCCCCTGCCTGAAATTTTTTCCTTTTACCAAAAACCCTCCAAACCATACTTTCATTTCCTACCTTTTCCCCTACCATCCCCCTCCATATATTTTAAAACTTATATTTCTTTCTAATTTTACTATACTATCTTATATTTCTACACCCTACTTACAAAACTAAAACTATCTATTTTACCCCCTACCCAAACCCCCCCCTTACCCTACCCTACCCCCAGCTTTACTAGTTTTACTAGACTAAGACTAGGGCTAGCAGACTGGACTGACTAGATAGACTGGGCTATATATTTTTACTATATTTTTACCCTATTTCCCCCACTTTACCCCCCCCTACTACCCCAAAACCCCCCACCATGTTTCCCCACCACACCACACCACCCCCACCCCCAAACCACACCACCCATTTTCACCACACCAACCACACCAAAACCAAATCTCTTAAATTTCTCTATTTTACTCCCACTGAACTACCCCCCCCCTCTCTCGTCCCTACTTTTTGGGGGGAAAAACTTGCCCCCGCAGCCCCCCGCCTGGCGCCAAAGGCCCGTTCCCGCAAAACGGCAATAAGCCCCAGTAGGCCTTCCCGCACAAAGGTAGCGGTCCTGAAACCCCGCCGCCCCTTTGCTCTGCATCGGCTCCTTTGGGAAAAAGGGCCCAAAGGGAAAAGTCATGTCGTAAATTTTAAGTGTGGGGAGTCAATGTACAAGCCTGAAAAAAACATAATGTAGTCATTGTCGGGGAAAGGGAAAAGCTTTAAGAACAGTCTGTCAGTCATTGTAGTGTGTCAGTCAATGTACAAGCTGAAGAACAGTCATTCAGTATTGTTTTGGTGGCGTTAAAAGCTTGAAGAACGTCATGTCAGTCATTGTAGTGTGTCAGTGTACCCAAACCTTTAAGAAAAGTCAGTCAAATTTTTGGGCGTGTGCCCCTAGTGAAACCCAAACACCACGACTTCACACCCCTTCCCCGGGGAAACGAATGGGTTGGTGACTCTGTGGGGGGGGTGGGGGGGTGTGTGTTTTGGGTGGGGGGGTGTGTGTGTTGTGTGGGGGGTTTTTGGGGGGGTGTGTGTGGTGGGGTTTGGGGTGGGGGTGGGGGGGTTTTGGGGGGTGTGGGGGGGGGTGTGGTGTGGGGGTTGGGGTGGTTGTGGTGGGGGTGTTTTGGGGGTTTGGTGTGGTTTGTTTGGGGTTTGTGGGTTTTGTTTTTGGGGGGGTGGGGGTTTGTTTGTGGGGGGGGGGGTTTTGGGGTTTTGTGGGGGGTGTGGTGGTGTGGGGTGGGGTGGTGGGGTGGGGGGGGTGTGTTTGTGGGGTTTTGTGGGTTGGTGTTGGGGTTTTTGTTTTGGTTGGTTGGTTTGTGGGTTGGGGTTTTGGTTGGGGGGGGTTTTTTGGGTTGGTTTTGGTTTTGGTGTGGGGTTGGGGGGTTTGGGTGGTGGGGGGGTTTTGGGTTGGTTTTGGTGTGTGTGGGGGTTTGTGTGTGTGTTGTGGTTTGTTGGGGGGGTTGGGTGTGTGTTTTTGTGTGTCTTTAAAGGGGGAATTTTTTCCCCCCCAAAGGGGCCGGCCTTTATACAGGGCCCGTAACTTTTCTGGGTCCGTAAAACTTCAAAGGGGGGGGGGGGGGGAAAAAGGGGGGGGAAATTCCCATCCCCCTTCTTACCGATATGCAAAATGTTTCCCGTTTTGGACAAATTTTTTGTGTGGGGTGTTGTTCCTTGGGGGTGGGGGGTGGGGGTTTTTTGTGTGTGTGGTGTGGTGTGGGTGTGTGTGTTTTTTGGGGGGTGGTGTGTGTTGGTGGTGTGTGGTGTGGGGGAAAAAAGGGGGAAGGAGAGAGAGAGAGAAGGAGAGGGGGGTGAGAGAGAGAGGGTTGTTGAGAGAAAAAAGGGAAGAGAGGGGGAAAAGACAATGAAAAAGGGAAAAATGCCCTTTGAAAATATTTTAAATTGCGATATAAGCTTTTCACCCCAAATTTCACAAGGGGCCCGGGAAAAAGGGGGATGGCAAAAACAAAAAAACCTTTTATTGAAAAAAAAAAAATTTTAAACCAAATGGGTTTTGCCCCCAAAATTTAAAATCTTCGGTTTGGATTCCCAAAATCTGGTACAAAAGATAGGACCCCGGGGGGGTTCAGGTAAAATGTTCAACAAAGTGTCAGCCCGGGTTTGGGGCCCTCGGGCCCCGGGTAATTTTTTGGTTACAGCCCCACGTTTTCAAAAAGCTTCCCAAAAGTTTGGGGGATGGTGGGTTTTTTAAAAAAAAAACAATCGACAACCCCCGAAAAAACAGGGGAAGGCCCGGGGGTTAAGCTTTAAAAGGTCACTTGCTTTCGGGGGTTTCCCAATCCCCCACTGGGGGGGTTTTTTTTGGCCGGGTTTAATTGGGGGCCACGGGGGAATTTTTGGGGGGCAAAAAAGCGGGGGGGGTTTTCTCCTTCTTCTCCCTTCCTCTCTCTCTTCCTTCTCCTTCTCTCCTCCCCCCTTCCTCTCCCCTCTCCCCCTTTTTCCCCCCTCTTTTCTCTCACAACAAATTACAACCCAGCGGCGGCCCCCCGCCCTACACCCCACACACCACCCCCACGCACGCGAAAAAAGGGGCACACCACCGCGGCGCGCGCCCCCAAACCCCCACATAACTCACACCACCACACTCACAGAAACACACGCACGCACGCAGCACGCAGGGACGCACGCAGCAAAAACACTAAACACACACACACACTCACAAACTACTTTCCCCAACACACACACACAAACAACCCCCCACCCCCACACACCCCCAACCCCCAAACACCACACACAAACACACACACCACAACCCATAAACCCAAATTGGCTCCCAAAAGGGAGAAATTACACCCTCTTGACCCCTTCAAAAACGGGAATTCCGCAGGGTTTTTTATCTTTAAAATTTTTTTTTTGTCGGCGGTGTCCCCTGCCCGTAGCTTGTTTTTGACTTTTTCCCTTACTGGTCATGGCCGTAGATTCGTTTAGCCCCCCAGAAGAAGTCCGAGGTTGGGGTAAACTCCCTGCTGCCCCCAAAAACTGAACCCAACCAAAATTTTTCCATGCTTTCCCCGGTAAAAGCTTCAGGGTTTTCTTGGAAAAACGAAAACACGGATAAAAACCCCCGATTTTTTCTTTTTGTTCTGGCTTTCTTTTGTAGCAATCGGTTTTTCTTTTTACCCCAAATAACCCCCTTTAATTCCCCCCCGTTTCCCCGGCGTCATTTTCCCCTTTTCCAAAGCAAGGGTCACAATCCCTTCCCGGCCCCAGCGTCAGTGGCGGGGAGGGCCAAAAAGGGGTTTCCCCGTTTCCGTTTGACCCAGCCCTGTATCTGGGCGGTAGGCTGGGTGGCCCCAGGGGGAGCAGGGCGAATTTCACGGGGGTTTAAACCGGTTGGCCGTGGTGTGTTGGTGAAAAGGGGTGTGTCAGTAAACAAAAAACAGCCCCTTTGTTGGGGGGGAAAGGGGAATAAAAAATTGCCCCCAAATTTGCCAAAAATTTTGGTCAAATTTCCCCGATTTTTCTAAATTTTCTGGCATTTTGTGCCTGTCTCCTTCCTTCAGTCGTTCGGGTCCTCCAAAGCTGGTTTTGGGGGCTTTTTTGGGTTTTGACTGGGAAAAAGGGATTTGTTTGTGTTTGTGTACTCCCCTTTGTTGTCAGCTTCATGCCCGTTCCCCCATTTCCCCCCGTTCGGACTGCCCAAATTTTTGGCCTTCCCGGTCATTTCCAGGAGGTCAGGTGATTTTTCCCTAAAAGGGCAGAGCATTAGGGTTTCCCCCCAGCGCTTTTGGGAAAAGGGCCGAACCCGGGCATGGTGCAGTGGGAAATTGATTTTTTTTCTCCCAATTTCGAGAAAAAGGAGAAAAGGAGGGAGGAGGAGAAAAAGGGTTTGGGGGAAAAGGGGAGGGGAAGAAAGGTAAAGAGAGGGAGGGGAGGAGGGGGGCCCCAAGAGAAGGGAGAAAAGGGGAAAATTAGGAAGGGGAAAATTCTTTTTTTTCGGGGAAATTTTAGGTAACCCATCATGTGCTTTTTTTTCATTTTTTCCCGCTCTTTTCGGGGGTAACATCAAAAAAAAAAATTTTAACCCCCATAGGATAAGAGATGGGAAAAGGAGAGAGAGAGAAGAAAAGAAGAGAGATGGGAGGGGAAGGGGGGGAAAGAGGGAAGGAATGAGAGAGGGGGAAAAGGGGAAGGAGAGGGGGGAAAAGGGGAGAAAAGAGGGGGGGGAGGGGAAAAAAGAAGGGGTGGGGTGGGGTGGTTTTGGTGTGTGTGTTGGGTGTGTGTGTGTGTGTGTGTGTGTGTGTGTGTGTTTTGTGGTGTGTGTAAGGGGTGCCAATCGGGGAAAGCAATATTTTCCCCCAAAAGGGGTTGGGGTTTTTCTCGTTTTACTTTTTTGGGGCCAGTCGCAAATTTACCCCTTCATTTTTTTTTTTTTGTAATTTTCTTTTTGGGGCCAAAAACGGGGGTTTTTTGTGTTGTCATGTTTGTTTTTAGAAAGAAATTTTGTAAATCGCAGTTAATATCAGTTAAACTTTCAACTGCACCTTAACATCCCCCAAACCCCCCCCACCCCCCCCCCACCCCCAAAGCACACCCCAAACTAATTTTTCCCTTTCGGGCCACCCCCATCCCACCTTTTCCCCACCCCCCCCCCCACCCCAAAACCCCCCCACACATATGCACACAATAAAACCCCCCTTTCCAAAAAATCCCAACAGACGACCCACCACCCCCCCACCACCACCACCACCCCCCCCCCCCAACCCCCACCACAAACCCCCCCTATCCCCCCCCCCCCACCCCAAACCCCCCTTTACGCCACCCACCCACCC
>JASPKP010008314.1:0-11717 GCA_030674155.1 Stramonita haemastoma | reverse complement strand
TTTCAAAAACTGTAACATTGACTTCATTTACAAAATCTGTAATAGTTCAGTACAAATCTAACACCAAAATCTGTAACATGATTCAGTACAAAATATATAATCAGTTTTAAAGTACAAATATATAACATATTTCAGTACAAAATATAGTACATGATTTCAATCACAAAATTATACATGATTCTAATACAAAAATATGTAACATTACTTCAGCACAAATATATAACATTTTCAATCAAATACATAACATGATTTCAACCAAAATATATAACCTGATTTCAGTACAAAATACATAACATGATTTCAGTACCAAAATACATAAGATTTCAATCCAAAATACATACCTGATTTCAGTACAAAAATACATAACATGATTTCAGTACAAAATACATAAAGATTTCAGCACAAAATACATAACCTGATTTCAGTACAAAATACATAACATGATTTCAGCACAAAATATAACCCGATTTCAGTACAAAATCTGTAACATGATTTCAGTACAAAATCTGTAACATGACTTCATTCAGTACAAATCTGTAATGTTATTTCAGTACAAAATCTGTTAACAGTACTTAAGTACAAAATCTATAGAGTACTTCAGTACAAATCTGTAACCCGATTTCAGTACAAAATCTGTAACATTTCAGAATATAAAAAAATTTTCCCAGAACATTTGTTTTGCCAGTACAAAATCTGCAGCATCGTCCAGTATCATCATTCAAGTGCAAGCATTTTATTTTGGGCAGAAACATGATACGTTCTACAACGCCCCCCTCCCCCTTCCCCAAATAAAATCATTGGGGGTTAATATTGCATCATACAGTATACATTTTTTTTTAAATTATCATTTCATGTTTTGCTCTCTCTCTCTCTCTCTTCTCCCTCCCCTTCCCCCCCCCCCCCCCCTCCCTCCCTCTCTTCCTTCCCTCCCCCTCCTCTCTCTCTCTTCCTCCCTCCCCCTCTCTCTCTCCCCCCCCCCCTCTCTCTCTCTCTCTCTCTCTCTCTCTCTCTCTCTCTCTCATCTCCCATACGCATTCCCACATGCAAAACAAGATATGAAGCATAATTCAAAAAAAAAATATATGAACACTTTGCAAAATTGTTTAACATTTTTTGGCATTTTTAAGCTTTACCCTGGAAGAGATCTGTATTCCAAAGTATTATATCCTTAAGAATAATGATACATAACATAATAATCTTTCAAAAGTGATGCAAAAACATAATAACCTTAAATTGTACAAAGCGTAATAACCTGATAAAAACGATACGCACAAAATGTAATGAACTGAAAAAAACTTATGAATACATATAAACATCGCATTACTTTAAGAAATCAGCATTTGAGGAAAATCAACACAAACATTTGCCACGAGCACACTTAACTAGATCGAAACAATTTCCAAAACACACACACATACACACACACAGCACACACACACACATCAAACACACGCACGCACGCACGCACGCACGCACGCACACACACACACGCTCAGACGAGCACGCGCAAACACACACACACACACAGCACAGGTAAACACACACAGAGCACAGGTACACACACACACAGGCACAGGTACACACACACACACACACACACACACACACACACCACACACACACACACACACACACACAGGCACATCAAACAAAAAATGCCATATTTGCAATAGCAAGATAAAGAGACTTAAGGCATAACTTTGCCAGAAACACAAAATACATTTCTCTCAAAAGAAAACAAAAATATATTTAACAGGACACTATTTATGTTACACACACCGTAAACTGATTTTCCAAATCCTCCAAAATTCAGAGATATGTCAGACCCAGATAATTCAAAAATCATATGATAAGACCTTGGTTTTTTTCCAGAACAAAATGGGCATTGCTGCAATCAACATTACTCATTTCACGATCTAGTTTTTTTTCAAAACAAAATTCCAGTCATTCCAATTATTGTCAACACCATTTTCCAGCAATTTCAATGCAAGTATATTCGGGCATTGCTAATATACCACAGCATAAATTTTGTTTAATATCCACCAGAGATTCTCCCCAAAAATGGCCATGGACAAAAATGTGTACATGTGGTCAAAATACGGTTTTAATTGGATGCAATGTTGGAGTGTGGCTGTAAGACCTGTTCTGGTCATCATGTGATAGATCCAAAGACACAGTCAGAGAGCACACACACACACACACACACACACACACACACACACACACACACACACAACACTCAAGCACTCACACACACACTCAAACACTCACACACTCGAACACACACACGCACACTCGAGCACACACACACGCACACCGTATTCAGTATTATATACTTTAATGATTTCTTTCTCTCTCTCTCTCTCTCTTCTCTCTCTCTCTCTCTCTCTCTCTCTCTCTCTCTCTCTCTCTCTCTCTCATCTGCCCCTCCACCCCCCACCTCCTCTTCTACATACAAAACAGAAATCTTTAAGTACAAAATAATTACCGACAACAACAACAACAACAAAAATCATTGAACATTCCCACACTTTCTCATCACCATGAGTTATTTCTTCTGAACAAAAAAAACAAACAAAAAAACTCCATCCTTCAGGGATGCTTTGTCCATAGACAGTAGTAGTTTGTTTAAATCCTTTGAACACATTCTCCTTACAGACAACAGAAATGCGCATCACAGCTAACACCACTGGCAGTTTCAGGATCTAACTTCATTTCAAAACAAAACCAAGACCAAAACAATACCACTGGGTTTGTCTGAGAACAAAGCATCCAAAATTTGCATTAGTACACTACTTTGCCGGCTGCACATTACACAAGTTCAAAAATTATCCTCCAAAAAGTACATACAAAAAAAAGAAGAATAAAAACCATACAATACTAAATTGTGTTGATTTCAAATGTAAGTGGTATGAATTGTAAAGTTTTTTTCTTCTTCGGCTCAGCTATAAACTTCACCGATGGTGAACTTTGGCGTGTCTGTGACAAGTTTGCTCTCCATTAAGGTAGCTGTTTTCGACTTTCGGGAACATTCTTTGCGATAAAAGGTCTAGAATGAGTTTAAAAGTGAATAGCATAGAGCATTTTTTTCATTTAAAGTGCATATAACTGGTGTTACACATTCTCATTTACTACTACTACAACTATACTACTACTGTACTACTGAAAATATTAATAATAATGATAAAATATAATAATGATATATATAATAATAATAATAATAATAATAATAATAATAATAATAATAATAATAATAATAATAATAATAATAATAATAATACATGGAATTTATATAGCGCTATATCTTGTAAAAAAAACAATCAAAGCCTTGCATTCGACCTATACAACACACAAGCAATCAATAACAATTTATAGTTTTAGCAAATTCGAATGTACACACGCACGCACCCGCTCACACACGAACACAGACACAGACACAGACACACACCCACACACATTTAAAGGGTATAACTTAAGAGCACATATTTTCATTTAAAAAGCGCTATAGAACAGACAGTTTGTCTCATAGTACTCGATACGCTGGGTTTGTAATGGATCTGTTCTGACTTGTACATGATACAATTTTTGCATGGAGTTGCTAACTCTACAGATCATTTCGAGTTCCAATAACATTTGCACTTATTTCAGGACTAGATCTTTTTTTTAATCATTTAGAACTGCGTTATTCATAATGTAAGTTTTCATGTAATTAATGTCATTATTTGCAGCATAAATTTCTACGTAATAATTAGTGCATTTCTACAGTAAAAATTTAACATCTAATTGTGCTTCAATTACTGTACCCGTTTTTATCCAAAAAGTGCATTATCCATAAATTTATACTTAATACTGAGGACACTGCACTTATTTTCCTTTGGTAGTGCACGATCATAATATATCATACTACATAATATCTATTTTTTATTCAATACTTATAACAGAGCACACATTTTCTTTAATGGTGGATAATTTATAGCTCACATACTCGTTTGAAATCCCTAACTTATATACACGCTTTCATTTATTAGCCAATAACCTGTAAACATATTTTCTTTGGTAGTAGATAACATAGTACATATTTCAACTATAACGATTATAGTACATATTTTGCTTGATAATGACCGACTTATAGTACTACATTTTCATTTGATTATCAGCTTAGAGTACGCATTTCCATATGATAATGAGTATTTCATAGTACACATTTTTATTTAATAGTACAAATTCTCATTGTATAATAACTTAAAGTACCAATTTTTATTTTATAATAATAAGTTTATATATAGTACACATTTTCATTTGATAATAGATAATAATTATATATAACATTTTTATTTGATAAAGACTAACTTAGAGTACGCATTATCATAAGATAATGAATAACTTATAGTACACATTTTCATTTCGTAAAGACAAACTTTTAGTACACATTTTCATTTTGATAATGACTAACTTCTAGTACACATTCCATTCAATACCGACTAACTTATAGTACACATTTTCATTTTCTAGTGACTAACAAAGTATAAATGTATTTTGATAATGACTAACTTATAGCACACATTTTCATTTGATACTGAATAACTTATAATACACATTTCATTTGATAATAAATAACGTAGTACACATTTTCATTTCATGATAGAATAACTTAAAGTGCATATTTTCAGTTAATAGCCAACATATAATACACATTTTAATTTTCTAGTGACAAACTTATAATACGCATTCCATTTGATAATGACTAACTACTTATACGCATTTTAATTTGATAATGACTAAATAGTACACATTTTCATTTGATAATAACTACCTTATATTATGCATTTTTATTTGAATATAACTAACTTATAGCACTCATTTTCAGTTGATAATGACTAACGTATAATTCCCATTTTCCTTTGATAACTTAAAGAACCTATTTTCCGTTTATGACAACTAACTTATAATACACATTTTCATTTTCTCAGGTTATAATGATTAACTTATAGTACACATTTTTTCATTTGATAACTATTTCATAAAATAAAAACTTTTTCATTTGTTATGACTAGCTTATAGTACACATTTTCATTTAATAATGACTACCATAGTGAACATTTTCATTTGATAATGGCTAACATATAGAATACATTTTCAAATGATAATGACCGATATATAGTAAACATATTTTCCTATAACTAGCTTATAGTCCACATTTTCTTTGATAATGGTTAACTCATACTATATATTTTCATTTTATTAAGACTTATAGCACATATTTTCATTTGACAATAGCTAACAAAAGTTCGCATTTTCGTTTTAATAATGACTTACTTATAGTACATCATTTCTATTTGATAGAAACTAACTTATAATACGCATTTTTAATTTCTAGTATCTTAATCATAATACCCATTTTTTTAGATAACTTATATTACACATTTTCATTTAATAATACCTTAATTTATAGAACACTTTTTCAGTTAATAAAAACTAACATACTACACGTGTTCAGTTCATAATGACTACTTTATAGCACACACTTTCATGTGATAATGACTCAACATTGTACACATTTTCATCTTATAGTGAATAACTTCAGTTCACATTTTCATTTAACAATGACTAGCTCATAATACACATTTTCATGTGATAATAACTAACCTATAGTACGCGTTTTCATTTGATATGAACAAACATACTACCTATTTTCATTTCACAATAACTATCATTTAGTGTAGATTGTCATTTTCTAGTGATTTAACTTATAGTACACATTTCCATCTGATACTAACATAGTACAATTTTCATTTTCTAGTGATTAACTTACACATTTCAATTTATAATGGTAATGTATAGTACACATTTTCAGTTGATAATGACTAACTTATGAGTCACATTTTATTTGATAATGACTAGCTTGTAATACTAACTTCATTGATAATGACCTAATTTATGAGTACACAATTTTATATGATAATACTCTTGTAATAACTCAACTTCATTTGATAATGACTAACATAGTATGCATTTCCCAATTGATAACAACCGATTTAAAGTACACATTTTAATTTGATATTATTTGAAGTACACAGTTCTCATTTAACAATGACTGACATATTGTATCGTTTCATTTATATTTGAACTAACAAGTAAACAATTCTGATAATAATGACTGACATAGTACACAATTCATTTGATAATGGCTAACTTATAGTACACATTTTTATTTGATACTAACAATAAAAAAAGTATGTAAAGATGACTAAGAGCACACATTTTATTTGATAACGACTAACATATAACACACATTTCAATCTGATAATAGCTTATAGTATACATTACCAGTTTATATTGACTTTTGGAAAGTACAATTTTTCATTTTATAATGACAATTATAACACACATTTCTAGCTGATAATTACTAACTTAGGGAACGCATTTTCATTTGATATTGAACATCTTTTAGTGCACACTTTTACTTGATAATGACTAAGTTATAGTACCTATTTTTCATTTCATAACAACTTATTTGTAGTGCGCATTATTTTATTTGATAATACCATAACTTATAGATTACATATTTATATCATTTGATAATGAGTAAGTAGCTTATTTTACACATTTTCATTTGATAATGACAACTCTAAAAAATATATTTTCATTTGATAATAATTAATTATAATACACATTTTCATATAGTACACTTTCAATCGATTATAGCAACTTATGGTACACGTATAATTTTATAGTGAATAACTTAATAGTACACATTTTCAGTTAAAATAACTGACTTATACCACACATTTTTCTTTGATGATAACAGACTTACATGCACAGTTTCATTTGATACTAACTTCTAGTAAACATTTTTATTATACTATTGCACAAATCATTCTAGTGACTTATAGCACACATTTTCATTTGATAATGACTAACATACTAGTACACATTTTCAGTTGATAATGACTAACATACAGTACACATTTTCAGTTGATAATGACTAGCTTACGAAACATTTCTATTTAATAATGACTAACTTGTACACATTTTAATTTGATAATGATACTATTATAAACATTTTAATTTTTAACTAACGTAAGTACGTATTTATAATTAACTTCTAGTACATGCTTTCATTTGATAATGACTAGTCTATAGTACACATTTTCATTTGATAATTGACTTAAAGTACATATTTTCATTTGAAATAACTGATAGTTCACATTTTCATTGAACAATAATTAAAGTACACATTTTCATCTGATAATAACTCAGTACACATTTTTATTTTCTAGTGACAAATTATTGTAACATTTTCATTTGATAATGACCGACTTATTGTACATATTTCATTTTATATGAACACTGTGACAAATTAAGTACACAATTTGATAATGATTAACATGTTTACAGATTAAATTTATGGTGAATAACTTAATCATATCATTTACAATTCTAATTTATAGTACAGATTTTCTTGGAATGACTACATATACACTTTCATTTGATAATAACTAATACTACTATAGTACACATTTTATTTACAATAACTATTAACGTAGTTGTCATTTTCTAGTGACTAGCTTATAGTACACATTTTCGTTTGTACGACTAACTACTGTACAGATTTTACTAAGATGCACATTTCTTCGATAATGACTAACATATTGTACACATTTTCAGCACTTAAGAGTACACATTTCCATTTGATGATAACTAACTAGTACACATTTTCATTTGATGATCAACGTATAGTACACATTTTCATTTGATAACTAACGTATAATACACATTTTCATGTTAAAATAACTAGCTTATAACACCTTTTCATTTGACAATGACTAACTTATGATACAGATTGTCATTTGATAATGAAATATAATACACATTTTCATTTGAAACTAACTTGTACACATTTTCATTTGATAAAGCAAGCTTTATAGTTCACATTTTCATTTTATAGTGAATAACTTGTAGTACATATTTCCATGCTATAATGACTAATTTATAGTACACACTTTTCTATAGTACACATGTGCATTTGATAATGACTGACATAGTACATTATTTTCATTTTATACTGAATGACATCTAATTGTACATAATTTCATAGTACACATGCTTTTTGATAGGGTGGGTGGAGGGAGTTATCATGAAGCACAACTTTTTTTTTTCTTTTTGGCAGAGGGTGGCGGGAGAGAAGGAGGGGTGCTTAAGAAAGCATTTGTTGTTTTGATTAGTTTTTGTTTTCTTTTTTCTTTCTTTTTTTTTTGAGGGGGGAGGTTAGTGCTCCGAGAGCATCAGTGTTTTGTGAATTTGGGGTTTTTTTGCAGGATGTGTTTTGTTTGTGTTTTTTTTGTTTTGTTTTGTTTGGGCTTTTTTTTTGGGGGGGGGGGGGGGGGGGCTGACCTTAGAGACCACGTTTTTAATGGTACTTCTGACGCTGTAATTTTTTGTCTTGCTATTTTTAAATTGCTATACACGTTTCTCTTCGTCCAACAGAAAAGTTCACCTAATTCTTTTTTCTTTCCCCCCCCTTTTGCCCCCAATTCTTTTTCTTCCTTTTCTAGTTCAACCCTTCCTATCCAAAACAAAACCTCCAGTTTTCTTCAAAACCACCAAAATACATGACTTTAGGACATTACCATTTGTAAACAGCTTTTTATTTATCCAAACAAAATATACAAAAAATCACCACAAACATAGTAAACCCAAAAGCAACCAACGGTTGGAGCAAAAAAACAAAAAAAAAGTTAATTTTGTCATCAAAAAGATTTATCATCGTGTAAACAATTTTTTAAAAAACTGGGAACATTTCTAAAAAATAATTTCATCAGATCCGACAAAAAACTTTTAGAAAGAAATAAACCACGTACTGTATTTCAAAATCATTTTCTTCATCCTCCAATAAAAAATTATGTATCCTGAAAATAAGGGACTATCAGATTTTTAGATTCAATTCAATAAAAAAAAAAAAAAAAAAAAACATTTAAACAAAACCAAAATAACATTCTTCAGAACCACCACCATGAGGTTTCTTCTGGTTACAAAATTCAAGCCCGTTTAGAAGTGCATGATCATTTCAAGGCTGTAGTAGTAATAAATAACAATAATACATCGAGTTTATATATCGCTTTATCTTGCCAAAAAATCAAAGGGCTTGCATTCGACCTATACAACACACAAGTAATCGACAACAATTAATAGTGTTAGCAAGTTCGAATCTGCACATACGCATCGCGCACGCACACGCACGCACGCACGCACAACGCAACGACACACACCACACAACACACACACACACACACACACACACACACACACACACACACACACACACACACACACACTCACACACAACACACACATAAAGGTTATACACTTTGGCAGGTTAGAAGGGGATTTCAGATGATGAAGGCAGGGACAAATTGGAACGAATGTTATTCTGGTTACAAAAAAAGGAATTAAAAATCATGTATTCATTCCCGTTTCCTTATTCTTTTTGTCTCTCAACACACTTCCCACACCCTCTCTCAAAAAGATGCATCTAATTAAGCGAAAATATCCAAATCTTTTTTTTTAACCTACACATCCATGCTCGTGCATCTACAAATAACAGTATCTTTTCATCAAAACCAGCAAGCATGGAGAGTCTACATACTGCCATTCATCCCACAAAAAACTATACATACCAGCAACGTTTGTGCCGCTTTAAAAACACTACACAATACCGACTGTTGGCAAATCTATGAAAGAATCCCAATGGAACATCAGGGCATACATACACTAGCCTGTGGCAAAAATCGCTCTCTACCTATGCCACGTTTATTTACACAAGTAACTTAGGGTTTTTTGTTTGTTTTTTTAAAGAAGAAAGATGAGACACATTAGACAATTATGCCGACTGCAGCTGTTCTAACCACACATTGTTAATCATTTTCCTCATGGCAGCTGACCTGAACAGTACTGCTGTGTCCCTATTCATCAACATCTCTTTTTTCTTCATGTGTACCCCCATCCCCTGCCTCCCCATCCCCTGCCTCCCCTCTAGAAGTTTTAACAGGTCTTTCCCTCCTATGTTGCTGTTGCCTACCTCCCAGTAAAACCCAAACAAGGTTTGTCTCCAAATTTTTCCTCTTTCCCACTGACCCTTATATATATAATAAATATATATGCATTATCTTTAGCCTTCTTTTTTAAACCTCTTGTCCCTTCTTTTCTAAAAATGTTCTTTGACCTCTCATTTTATTTAGCAAACACGTTTCTGACTGTCCCCCATCTCCCCGTGTCCCACCCCTTTAACCACCACCACCACCACCGTGTCCCATCCCTTTAACCAACCCCCCCCCCCCCCCCCCTTCACACCTTTTTTCCTATACTGCTCCCCTAGCTCTATCACCCAATGGAAATTAAACAGCCACCTTCCTCACTTCCCTGTGCCACAGCAAACCCCTGTCTCCATTCCCTTCTCTATTGTCTCATCACAAGGACACAGTCCACTGCCTCTCTTCCCCATCTCTACATTATACGTCTTTATCATTAGTTTTCTCTCTCCCGTTTCTATCGATCCTTCACCTCATCCTACCCTGGTTTTTTTCCAGAAATATCCTACCCCTGTCTCACTAAAAAAAAAAAAATGAAAGGTAAATATCTGACTGCTCTGTTCATACACTGAACATGCTCGTTTAAACGGCCCATGCCTCCCATTCCCTAAATTCTTACCCCCCCCCCCCCCTCCCTACCCTTTTTTTTTTAAATCTAAAAAACAGCCCTACCCATATCTTATTTAAAGGAAATATCTTATTCCCCTTTCTCATTAAAAAAAAATATGATTCCCATATCTCATTAAAAGAAAACACATGACTCCCTACCCATAAAAAACATCCCTTCTCCCCCTATATTCATTACAAAACACCTTTACAGCCACCCCACCACCCCACCCCACCCCTCCCCTCTTCGATTCCACCCCTACACATTCCTTCCTTGAAAAATGTCCTCACCACTATCTCATTAAAAGATGCATCTCCTGACTGCCCTGATGCTTTATCTCTGACATACACCCACATTAGCACCGACCCTTTATCCTCCCTCCCCCAAACGTCCCGGCAGTTCCCTAAAAGAACCCTACATCCTCCCCGCCCCCTATCGCCAATCTCCCCTCCGAAATTTTGGACATAATTTATCTACCTTTTGTGTTTACATACCGCTGTGTCCACTTGCTTTTCATGCATTGTCAAACTTCGGTTTAGTACAAACGGTTAAGATTAGGGTTAATATGTTAGTATTAGGATTAAAGTAGTTGGTAGTGTGTGTGTGTGTGTGAGTGTGTGTGAGTGTGTGTGTGTTTACATGTACGTCTCTTTAAAAGCATGTGGACACAGTGGCACATAGACACGTTGGTAGCGTGCTTGGTTACAAAACACAAGTCCTTAGTCATGTCAAGATTTGATGGATTCGACTCTTTAGTTCCTGATAAAAACATGATTCTAAGTTAAAAACCTTTTTAGGGTCTGTTTTATGAACGATTGCACTACGATTTTTTTCATAATTATTTCAAGCGAAGCAATGAGCGTCATTGTTTTCTTTTCTGGTAGTAAGCCTTCAGGGTTTGTGGGGGTTATATTGTGCTGACATGCAATCCACCACCCCCTCCCTCTCCCCTCCCTAACACCCTTCTCAATACCACCCTTACAATTCCTGTATAACTCTCCCCTCCCCCCCCCCCCCCCCCC
>JASPKP010008313.1:0-11717 GCA_030674155.1 Stramonita haemastoma | reverse complement strand
GGGAGGGGGGGGGGGGGGGGAAAAAGGGGCCCCGGGGGGGGGGGGGGGGGAAAGGGGGGGGGGGGGGGGAAAAGGGGGGGGGGGAAAAAGGGGGAGGGGGGGGGGGGAGGGGGAAAAGTTGGGGGGGGGGGGGGGGGGCCCCCGGGGGGTTTTTGGGGGGGGGGAAAGGGGGGGGGGCGGGGGGGGGGGGGGAGGGGGGGGGAAAAAGGGGGCCCGGGGGGGGGGGGGGGAAAAGGGAAAAATTGGGAGGCGGGGGGGGAGGAAAAAGGGGGGGGGGGGGGGGGGGGGGGGGCCCGGGGGGAAAGGGGGGGAAAAGGGCCCCGGGGGGGGGGGGCCGGGGGGGGAAAAAAAAAACCCCCAAAAAGGGGGGGGGGGGAGGGGACCCCCAAAAAAAGGGGGGGGGGGGGGGGGAAAAAGGGGGGGTTAGGGGGGGGGCCGGGAGGGGGGGGGGGGGGAAAAGGGGGGGGGGGGAAAGGGGGAAGAGGGGGGGGAAAAAAGGGGGGGGGGGGGGGAAAGGAAAAGGGGGGGGGGAGAGGGGGGGGGGGTTTGGGGGGGGGGGAAAAAAGGGGGGGGGGGGGGGGAAAAGGGAAGGGGGGGGGGGGGTTTTGGTTTTTGGGGGGGGGGAAAAAAGGAAAAGGGGGGGGGACCCCGGGGGAAAAAAGGGGGGGGGGGGGGGGGAAAAAAGGGGAAAAGGGGGGGGGGGGGGGTTGGGGGGGGGGGGGGGGAAAAAAGGGGGGGGGGGGGGAAAAAGGGGGGAAGGGGGGGGGGGGGGGGGGGAAAGGGGGGAAAAAGGGGGGGGGGGGAAAATTTGGGGGGGGGGGGAATTTTTGGGGGGGGGGGGGAAGGGGGGAAAAAGGGGCCCGGGGGGCCGGGGGGGGAAGGGGGGGGGGGGGGAAAAAAGGGGGGGCCGGGGAAAGGGGGGGGGGGTTTAAGGGGGGGGGGGGGGGGGGGGGGGGTTTTGGGGGGGGGGGAAAAGGGGGGGGGGTTTGGAGGGGCCAAGGGGGGAAGGAAAAGGGGGAAAGGGGGGGGAAAAGGGGGGGGGGGGGGGGAAATTTAAAAGGGGGGGGGGGGAAAAAAGGGGGGTTTGGGGGAAGGGGGTAGGGGGAAAAAAGGGGAAAAAGGTTTTTGGAAAAGGGGGGGTTTGGGGGGAGGGGGGGGGGAAAAAGGGGGGGGGGGGGGGGAGGGGGGGGAAAGGGGAGGGGGGGGGGAGGGGGGGGGGGGGGGGGGGGGGGGTTTTTTTTTAAGGGGGGGGAAGGGGGGGGTTTGGGGGGGGGGGGGGGAGAGAAGGGGAGAAAAAAAGGGGGGAAAGGGGGGGAAAAAAGGGGGGAAAAAGGGGGGGAGAGGGGGGGAGGGGGAAAAAGGGGAAGGGGGGGGGGAAAAAAAAAAGGGAGAATTTGGGGGGGAGGGGGGGGGGGGGGGAAAAAAAAGGGGGGGGGGGGGGGGGGGGGGGAAAAAGGGGGGGGGGCGGGGAGATTTTAAAGGGGGGGGGGAAGGGAGGGGGAACTTTAAAAAAAGGGGGGGGGAAAAAGGGGGAGGGGGGGGGTGGGGGGGAAAAAAGGGGAAAAAAAGGGCCCAGGAAAAAAAAAAGGGGGGGGGGGAGGGAAGGGGGGGAAAGGGGAGGGGGGCGGGGGTTTGGAGAGAAGAGAGAGGGGGGGGAAGAGGAAAGGGAGGGGGGGCGGGGAGGATGGGAGCGGGAGGGGGGAAGGGGGAAGGGGGAGGGGAGGGGGAGGGAGGAGGGGCGAGGGGGAAAAAGAGGGGGGGGGGGAAGCCCGAAGGGGGGCCCCAAAAAGGGGCCCGAAGGAAAGAAGAAGAAAGGGGAAGGGGGGGGACCGAAAGGAAAGGAAGACAAAAAAAAGGGGAAAAATTTTTGGGTCCATAAGTTTTTCGAGTTTACCCTGGTAGAAATCTATCAAATTTGGAAAGGTCAATGGAAAAGATAGGTGTTTGAGTTTAGGGGGGTGCTGTTAAAAAGTTTCCCCCCCGGGGGGGGGTGTTGCCGGGGACCCCCTTTTTTTTTACCCGATGCGCCTTTTTTTTTGCCCTTTTTTGGCTATATTTTTGCATTTGTGTTGGTTTTTTTTTTTCGTTCCCCCCCCCCTTTTCCCCCCCTTTTTTCCCCCCTTTTTTTTTTTTTTTTTTTTTTTTTTTTTTTTTCCCCCCCCCTTTTTGGGGGTTTTTTTGGGGGCCGGTTGGAAACTGGGGGTTTTTGCTTTTGGTTTGTTGTTTTGGATGGGTGTTTTTTGGTTTTTTTTTTCCTTTTTTCCCCCCCCCCCCCTTTTTTTCCCGGAAATTTTTTTTTTTTTTTTTTTTGTTTAAAGTTAAAAGGGAATGTTTTTTCCCCGAAGTGAGGAAAAAAAAAAAAAGGGGGAAAAAAGGGGGGGAAAAATAAAAAACAAAAAAAATCTGGGGAAAAAAAAAAGGTAAACAAGCGGGGGACCCCCAAACAAAAAATTTAAGAAAAAAGAAGGCCGGGGGCTGAAAAAAAAACCCAATAAAAAAAATGAATGAAAAAAGCCAAAAAAGTAAAAAAATTTGGGAAAAAGGGGGGCCGAGGGAGGGGGGGGGAGGAGAAAAGGGAGAGGAGAGGGGAAAAAGGGGAGAGGAGGAAAAGAGAGGAAAAAATTTTTGAAATAAAAAAAGGAATTGGGTGTGGGGGGGGGAAATTATTAAAAAAAAGGATGATCGTGTTTTCCAGTTTTGCCAAAAAAAAGACAGATAAATTATAGTGGGGGTGTTTATTTTCTTTTTATTTTAAATGACGTGAATTAGTTTCCATTTTGGTACTTCTCTGTCTCTGTTCTGTTTTCTGTTGTCGTCTGTCTGTCTTTTTTTTGTCTGTTGTCTGTCTTTTTGTCTTTCTCTCTCTCTCTCTCTCTCTCTCTCTCTCTCTCTCTCTCTCTCTCTCCTCTCTCTTCTCTCATTCTCTCTCTCTCTCCGCTCTCTCTCGCTCGCTCGCTCGCTCGCCGCTCGCTTTGTGACCTACATGTATCTCTCTGTCTGTCTGTATGTCAGCCTGTCTGTCTTTTCTTTTTCGTCTGTTGTCTGTTGTCTGTCTGTCTGTCTGTCGTCTGTTTGTTGTCTGTCTGTCTGTCAGTTTTGTTGTCTGTCTCTTCCCTCCCTCTTCTCTTTTTCTCTCCCTCTCTCTCTCCTCTCTCTCTATTTTTTTATATATATTTATATATATTATCATACACCCAAAAAACCCGTCCCCCCACCGCCGACACAACTCCACCCCTCCATCCAAACCATCCTCCATCCCTATATCCCCTCAGCTATCTACTTATCTCCCTACACATAAAAACCTTTTCCCTCTTACCTCCCCTTCATCCCCCATCCTCCTCCACCACCCATCCATTTTATCCACCACCATTTTTCCCCCCTCCATCCCCCCACCCCATACAACAACATCATACATACATAATCATACATCATTTCATACTAATACAAATACATACATACAACATTCAACTACATTTAAAACAAAACCCCCCTACATACACACACCCAACTACACCCACCCATCATACACACACACACCAAACCACTACACACCACACCATCACACACACACCCACAACCCCCACACAACACACACACACACACACCCCCACCCCACAACCCCGATGTGTAAAGATGGGGAAGACAAGATACGTGCAACCGTCATGGGTCCCCCGTTAAAGATGATTTAGCCCGCGAAGGGGGGCAAAAAATATTTTTCCCCGCCGATTGGGCATCTTGTTACGACAGTTTAATGAAATAATTCTTTTTATCTTATGTGGTTGGCCTCTGTGTCTGTTTGTATATTTGTCTGTCTCTCTGTATGGCCATGTCTTTTGTTTGTCACTGCTTTTGTCTATCTGTGTGTGTGTGTGTGTGTGTGTGTGTGTGTGTGTGTGTGTGTGTGTGTGTGTGTGTGTGTGTGTGTGTGTGTGTGTGTGGTGTGTGTATGAGCGCGTGTGTGTATGTGTATGTTTGTGTGTGAGCGCGCGCGCGTGTGCGTGAGTGTGTCCGTGTGTGTATGTGTATGTGTTTGAGAGAGAGAGAGATAGAGAGAGTGAAAGAGAGACAGACAGACAGACAGACAGACAGACAACAGACAAAGATAAATGTGACTGGGACAGCTACAGCGACGGGCCCAGATATGAAATGACGTTAAAATAGAGGGAGGAGGAGAAGGAGGAGGAGGAGGAAGTAGGATGAAGGGCAATTTTAATTTCCCTATAACACGGGACTTCTAGAGAAATTTGACAAATACAGCACGGCAAACACGGCCATCAATGACACTCATCACAGATGACGGATGACTACATCATCAGAACTAGGACCACAATATCATTATTCTTGGGCTGATTGGAGCATCTGTATTGAAGTAATTGTGTGGGGTTTTTGATATCCTAAATTCTCTCTTTAAAATCCCATGTCTGTTATTTTTACTATTTGAATGTTGTATGGTTTTTTTTTTAAGGTTTTAAAAGTTTTTTCTTTTTAGCGCGCGCGGGCACGTGTGTGTGTGTGCGTGGTGTGTGTGTGTGTGTGTGTGTGTGTTGAGTGTGTGTTGTGTGTGTGTGTGTGTGTGCGTGTGTGTGTGTGTGTGTGTGTGTGTGTGTGTGTGTCCATGTGTGCAAGTATGTATGTAAGTTTGGTTCTGGTAGCTAAGGTTTGTGTGTATGTATGCAACTATTTGAGTGACTAAGGTAATTAGATGAATGAATTTAATTTACCTTACCTATATGTGTGTGTGACTGTTTTATTTATCTATTTTATTTTATATGTATTTTATATCTCTTGAAATCAGAGTAGATTTCTCCGCGTAAAATTTTGGCTGCTCTTCATGGAGAGATCGCGTCGCCACAAGAGTAGTACAACCCATATTTTCCTGTTCTGTTTGTAGCTATACTTGTTTCCATATTAGAGTGGCTTTTTCTGCATAATTTTGCCACGGACAACTCTCTTGTTGGCGTGGGTCTTTCATGTGCGCTTAAAACAAAAACTGTGTGCGTGCGTGTGTTCGTGCCTGCGCGCGCAGCGCGCGCGCGGTTGTCGTGTTGTGTTGTGTGTGTGTGTGTTGTGCGCGCGCGTGGTGCTGTGTGTGTGTATGTGTGTGTGTGTGTGTGTGTGTGCGTCCTCCACTAGTGAATGTCTTTCAGAGACAAAACAGAGACAGGCACAGACAGAAACAGACAATAGCAAACAGGCAGAGAGACAAACAAGACAGGCAGGCAGATGGGTCCAGACAATGACGGTAACAGACTCAATTTTTGGAATAATATTAAAATAGAGGGAAGAGGAGGAGGAGGAGGACGAAGAGGAGGAGGAGGAGGATGAAGGAGGTGGAGGAGGAGGAGGGTAGGGGGTGATTTTCACTTTCCTATAACAGCGAACTAGTAGAGAAATTTGACAATACAATGTGACAAACACGGCCACCCAAACACATTCATCACATATGATGCAGGGCATCAGAACTCAACGACAAAATCATTATTTTTTTAGGCTGAGTGTAATTCGCTGTTTAATGGGGCCCAATTGTGGTTGGTCTTTTCTTTCTTTCTATTTTTTCTCTTTATGGAATCTCTTATGTGTTTTCTCTCCTGTTTTGTCTGTCTTTGCTGTTCTGTCTGTCTCTTGCTTCTTTTTCTCTCTGTTTCTGTCTCCCCTTCTCTTTGAATAGTGACATCGTTATTGATGACAGTGTTTCATGAGACAGAGAGGAGAGAAGGAGCGAGAGAGAGAGAGGAGAGAGAGAGAGAGAGAGGAGGAGAGAGAGTGGAAGGGGAGAGAGTGAGAGAGGAGGAGAGGAGAGAGAGAACAGACTGACGAGGATGGACGGGACAGACACAGACAGATAAGCAGACAGACAAATAAACATGCAGACTCGACAGACAGTTTAGACAAACCGACGGGACAGACAAACAGACAGAGAAGCAAAACAGACAGAGAGGGATAAACAATCTTGCTGGCGCTGACTTGAAAAAAGTTTAGTGCTATGAAAAGTAGTATCGGAAATAAAAGAATTGCAAATAACTTCCGTCATTATGCCAACAGCTTTGACAAGAAAAACAGAAACCCAAAATATAGGGTCCGCGCGTGCGCGCGTGCGCACGCGCGTGTGTATGTGTGTGGGGTTTGTGTGTTTGTGGTTTCTGTATTGTGTGTGTCTTATTGTGTGTTGGGTGCGTGTTTGTGTGTGTGTGTGTGTGGGGGGGGGGTGTTGTGTTGTGTGTGTGTGTGTTGTGTGTGTGTGTGGTGTTGTGTGTGTGTGTGTGTGTTTGTATTCTTGTTTACTTGCGTGCTTGTGCATGTGTTGTGCGTTTTGTGTGTATGTGTGTGTGTATTCTGTGTGTATTCTGTGTGTGTGTGGTGTGTGTGTGTGAGTGTGTGTGTTGTTTTACCCGCCACGCCACGCGCCCCCTTTCTTAATAAATGGAGAAGGAAGCTTCGTGTAAACGTTGATGTCTTTACGACAAGAACTTTAAACTTGATTTTTGTAATTATATATACAATATAATTTGTTTATGTTCTCCTTCTTATCAAATTTTGCTGTAGTTGTCACAATCTTTATTGAGGTTGGATGTTCCAACAATTTTCGCGGAAAGAAAGAATACTTTTTAAAATACAAATAGATTGTTCTAGGGAAAGATTTTTAAATTCATCATGAAAGTCCCCGGTTTCGAAATTATACAAGATTTATTCGCCACTACTTTCTTCAAAACCATGTCAAGTTATGATTTTTGAAAGCTGATAAAAATGTAAATTCCTAACATTTATTTTGGCGCTGTCAAAATGTATGGGATTTACCGGTATTTCTTGAAAAAATTTTTTAGTATGTTTTCTCTCACGGTTAAATATTGTTTCAAGAGTGTTTTTTTATCTCACAGAAAGCTCTTCTTACTTTTGCATTAGAAATCGATCAGAAATATAAAAATTACTTTTGTATTTGTTGTTTTGTTTTAATATTGCTGTTATTGTCGAACATTTTTTTTAAATTTGTTAGCACTGATAATTTTTTGGTGTAAATTGCTTTAGGTTTAATGATATTTTTCTATTCAATTTGTTTGCAATTTTCCCACACCCAAAAAGAGATTTTAAAAATTAAATCTTGAACCTTGAATCATGTACAGGCATAAATGTGTCCCTCTCTCTCCCCTCACTCTCACTCTCTCTCTCTCTCTTCTCCCCTTCTCTCTCTCCTCTCCTCTCTCTCTCTCTCTCTCTCTCCCCTCCTCTCTCTCCTCTCTGTCTCTCTCTCTCTTCACTTCCCCACCCTCTCTCTCTATCTCTCTCTTTTCTCTCTCTCTCTCTCTCTCTCTCTCTCTCTCTCTCTCTCTCTCTCTCTCTCTCTCTCTCTCTTCTTTCTCTGTGTGTGTGTGGGTTTTTGTTTATGTTGTGTATTTTTGTGTGTGTGTATTTGAGTTTGCGTGTCTGCCTCTCTGTGTGTGCACGCTCGTAGTCATGAAACGTGCGTGAAAAAAACTACATTGTTAGCTAGATAAAAAGGAATATTAACACCCAAATTCGATCAGAAAAAATAGCCCAGGAGAGAAAAAAACGAAAGAAGTCGTCTGGTTTTAATTGCAGAAATCCATAGTGTACACCCCGAGCTTTGAGACAAAGGTGCGATAGGAGAGAGAGAGAGAGGAGAGAGAGAGAGAGAGAGAGAGAGGAGAGAGGGGAGAGAGAGAGAAGAGAGAGAGAAGAGAAGAAGAGACGAGAGAAGAGACGAGAGGAGCAGAGCAGAGAGAGTTGCACAACAAAGGGAGGTTGAGCGTGTTTGGAGCGGTTATTGTGTAGGCATTTTTCATCTCATAACTTCGTTTTCTTGGCAAGGACTCTGAAATTCACCTGTCTGCGGCACCACCACGGAGGAGGACACGGGCTGAGGTTCCCGGGCCCCCGACAAATAAACCCGTTCGGGGAAGAGCAGAGAAAAAGAGAGAGAGAAGGGGGGTAGGGAGGGAGGGAGGGAGGAGAGAGGGGGGGGGTAGGGAGAGGGGAGAGAGGGGGAAGGGGGAGAGAGGGGAGAGAAGGGGGAGGGAGAGAGAGGAGAGGGAGAGAGGGGAGGAGAGGAGAGAGAGAGGAGAGAGAGAGAGAGGGGGGAAAAGGGGGGGAAAAGAGAGGGGGGGAGGAGAGAGGGGAGGGAGGGGCGAATGGGAGGGAGGGAGGATGGGAGACGAGAGGAAGGGGAACGAGGGGGGAGGGAGGGAAAACGGGGGGGGAAAGGGGAGAGAGAGAGAGAGAGGGGAGAGAGAGAGAGAGAGAGGAGAGGAGAGAGGAGAGAGAGAGAGAGAAGAGTTTAAAAAAGAAGTAAAAGAAGATAATGTAGCTTGTTGAAGAACAAAAAAGACACTATAAAACAAAACAAAAAACATTATACAGGTAACCATTCATGGTCTATCTTATATTTTAATGTTTAAAAAGAAGTTTAAAATGTAGCTTATAGAAAGAACGACAAAAAAGGACACGACAAAAGACAAAAAATTTATAATACAAGTCACCACACATGGTCTTGTCTTAACTCAGTCCTTCAAGTCAACCAAAGGTAATTGCGTAAGAGAATTATTACTTTATGGGGGAAAGAAAAATGACTGGTCAGCAACAAACTTTTCTTTGTTTTTTTTTTTATTTTTCTTTTCTTTTCTTTTTTTTCTTTCGTCCATTTTTATTTGTTGCTTGATCCAAAGGCTTCGAACCCGTCTTATTTAGGGGTTTGTTTGTATTGTTTCGTGATTGTCTGTATGTTTTCTCTGTCTTTTCAGTTTCTCTTTCGTTCATTCTTTCTGTATTTCTTTCTTTCTTTCTTTTCTGTTTTTTTGCTCTTTCTTTCTGTATTTATTTATTCATTTTTATCTGTCTTTCTTTTTTTCTGTCAATCTTTTCTGTCTTTTCTTTCGTTCCTTCTCCATTCATTGTATTCCTTTCTTTCTGACTTTATTTCTTTTTCTGTCCTTCTGTCCTTCTCTTTCTCCTGTACTTTTTCCTTCTTTCTTTGCTTTCCTTCTCCATTTAATCTTGGTGAGTGACACAACTCCTGCAGCCTGCCGGCCCATTTTGCCGGAGAGGGTCAGTGTAGTTCACGGTGTAATGTTTTTCTTCCCTACGCAGCGCCTATTTTTTTTTTTCTCCGGTGCATATGGCGAGCACGTGAAAGGAGAGATGCCGCGGGGGGGTGCGCATCAGTCTCGCAAGGGGTGCCGCTTGGGGGAGAAAATGCCAGAGTTATATTTCCCAAAAAATCATTCGCCCATTTTTCCCCCCCTCTTCTACTAGGACCCGCATATGGAGATAAAAATTGATTAAGACTACTTTTTTTTCTTTCCGGAGAAAGAAACATATTGCTTCAGGAATGTTGTCTTAGGTTCTGATGACGTTGTCCAGTGCATTGTATTTAGGGGAGAATGGACTTGTCAGGAAACGAAACCTCCAAAGCTAAACATAATAATCATGAAATCCTTCCCCTTCTTCTTCTCTCTCTCTGTTGTCTCTGTGTCTGTCTGTCTGTTTATTGTTGTTGTCTGTCTGTCTGCACTGTGTCTTTCACTGTCTGTCTGTCTCTCGTCACTGTGTCTTCTGTCTGTCTGTCTTGGGCTGTTGTCTGTCTTTGTCTGTCTGTCTGTCTTTGTCTGTCGTCTGTCTGTCTGTCTGTCTGTCTTCTGTCTGTCTGTTTCTGTCTGTCTGTGTCTCTCTCTCTCTCTCTCTCTCTCTCTCTCTCTCTCTCTCTCTCCTCTCTCTCTCTCTCTCTCTCTTCTCTCTTCTCTCCTCTGTGCCCCCCTCCCTCCCTTTCTCTCTTCCCTTAGTAAATGCCCCCTATGATTCAACAAAGGTATGAGGTTAATGGAAAAAGACCGAAGAGGAAGGAGGAGAGAAGAGAGGGGCGGGGGGGGGTGGAAGTAAAGAAGGAATGATAAAACTGATGAAGAGTGATTTGGGTAGAGAAAGGAAAAATCAGACCAAAAAAATCAGATTCATTTACGTAACCAGCATTGTCGACAAATTGTGTTAACTCTGACACACTGAAATCTAGAAAGCGAAAGTGTGCCAGCTTTTACATATATCTATTTTAGTTAACTTAAAAAGATTCGTCTAATCTGTTCGCCTTTCTGTTTGTTTCTCTTTTTTAAAATTCTTTTTGGTTTTGTTTATGTGCTTTTGTGTAGCTATTTTCATCAGTCTACACTCACCAAAAAATTAAATCAGAATAGCCTTTTCTTTCTTTCCTTTTTTGTTGTTGACAGAGTTCTATTCGTTTTCTCTGTTGGGAATTAGAAGAAAGGAGAAAAAACCCTAAGATAAAAACTAAAACAAATGAGCAAGTATGTGGCCCGGTATTTTCATGCTTGTTTGTTCCGCGTGCCAAGCTTTTGGCATGCAAGTTTTAAGAAAGGAAGATAGAAACATCAAAAGGGGTAAAAACGCCATGCACTGAATCAACTTGACTCGTTTCGCAGAAGAAATTATCTTTACGCTTTGAGTGTGTTGGATAAATATAACGATTTACGGCGATCTGTTTGTGCTTTATCTGTTTATGATGGCGTATTCTTTTGTTTGCTTGTTGTTGCTGCTGTTTTTTTTGTGTGTGCTGCCTCAGCGTCTGTGACGTTCCTGTCATACTGTTCCCCCGCAGCTCATTTCAATCTCTCCGTCCCAGCCATACCCAGCTTCGTTTTGTTGCATCCTTGGGTCTAAGTCTACAGGGAGCCCCCCAGTGTCAGACCGCCGTGGGGCCACCCGCCAGAAGGGCTCTGCACTGCTGCGGGGTACTTTGGCGGTGTTCAGCGGTGCCTGTTCTGTGCTAATATACGCAAGTTACCACTTTTAAGCACCTTTCTGTCGATAGTAACAGCGGAGCCAGGCTTAGTGAGATGCCCATTTGAGGTAGTGAATACTACAACATTCCTCCAAAACCTTTTCCTGTGAACGTCCTACCCCGAAGGCTTTTGGCACAAAATATCCCCAAAACCCGAAGTGTACAGGAAAATGAATCTGAGGTCACCCTTTAATTAAAAGCAACAGGGGCCACCGAAACACAGTTTTTTAATTGCTTTAAGATCACTGATGTCAGAATGAGGTAATGAATGCTGAAGCTATGGGAAATGCACCCGCTTTGAGATGCTTGACAGGGTTGTATTCTACGCTCCCCCTCATCATAATGTAGCTCAGTGTCAAACCGGACCAGAGAGATGCAGACACCTGCCGTACTTGCCATCAGTTGGTTTGAGCAATGCTCCAAAATCGCATACGCCCAAAATGGATGAAGCTCGACTGTGTGGTCTCGTTTTCCAAAGAGGTCATTGCGCACTCACTTGGGTCACTACTTGCTGGCCGTGGTCCGAAAAATGGTTTGGGGCTGCTCGTGTGGCGCTGCGCTCTACCCGAAGAGAGCAGCTCACATTTCACGCAGGGAAATTGCCTTAAAGTGGTGTAAAATGTTTAAAAGTAATTTTTTTTTAATCCCCATATCGATTATGGCTTGAACCGACTACCTTTCAGTTCATTTAACTCAAGGGCGTAACCACTGCGCTCGGCAGCTAGTATAAGGTTTTTGTTGTTGTTGTTGTTTTAATTAAAGCAGTAGCAAGTGCTATAAGAGGGCATCAAAATGAAGTTCAGTCCATTATCTGTAATCTGCAGTCATAAAGATATCAAAATCCATCAGTGTATTACAGAAAGGGTGGGACCAGGGGATCAGTGAGTTAGTTGGGGTTTTGTGTGTGTTTGTTGGT
>JASPKP010000831.1:30000-36227 GCA_030674155.1 Stramonita haemastoma | reverse complement strand
TCCCAGGTAACCTTGGGAATCCGACAATTAAAGCATGTGTTGTTTAAATACAGCACTCCTACTCTGACAGAAGATCGCTCTGCAAAAACAGCCGCCATTTTTGTATTAGCCCGCGAGCTGCTCTAGGAGCGTCTCGCCAAGTCTTGCTAGATACTCGCCTAAAAACTAGCCTTTACGTCACTTCCGACTAGCCTGACTCGCTTGACTAGCCAAATACTAGCTTTTCTCGCCAGTTACAACGGGGACCTGTTGTTGTGGCTTGGTGAACCCTGCGAGAATGTTCATGGAATGCGAGGCAGAACCGTGAAGAAAAAGTGTGGGGACTTCAGGGATCGGTACTTTTCAATGTGGCAGTCACAAAGACGTCTTGCCGACATGCAGGCAAAGAAAGGCGCAATTGCAAAACTGTCTGAAAACCCGAGACTGGTCAGAGCAGCATGAAAGCTACAAAAATCAGTCTGGTTCCAGAACAACTTGATTTTCCTTTTGTGTGAATCGTAAACTTGATTTGACAAAGATCGGGCAGTGGTGTTACATTGGCTGGTGAAGTTGTGTAGCGGAAATAACCGTCATCACTTGTGAAGGAGTGATGAAAAGATTTTGTCCTTCAGCATGCCAGCAATATGGGATGAACTTTTTATTTCTTTTTTTTCATTCCAAAAACACTTCAGCAACGGTAGATGTACTTGATAATAAACTTCTGTGTAACTTCTCAGTTCACTCATAATTATTTGGAACTGGAACACTTGGTTAGTAAGAATGTTTCATGAATGAAGAATTGAAATATTCAAAGAAGCAACCCCATCAGCCACTTTTCGTAAGAGTAGGCCATCGTTTGCCGGTGGAAACAGATGACATTTACAAAACTGCATACACACGGGGGCTGGATGTAAAAAAAACATATGAATACTTAATTAAAAAAAAAAGCCACATCGCACAGTGACCTAAGCTGATGGCAAGTTAACTAGGTGTGCTATCGGCAAAACAGCGAAGCATCGAACATTCTCCAGCAGAAGCATCGAACATTCTCCAGCATTAAAATGAGATGACCTACCTATCCAGTGAACTGCTACTTTCAGTTTATTTTGTGAAGTGACAAAACTGGTTTTGAAAAAAATGTGGGTAACAAAACGCCATCATCATCATCAATGACATGATGGATTTTTTGTTTCTGTTTTAAAGAAGTAACAGAAACCCAGGACTCAAGACTACTTTCATGTCTCAACTTGAGAAATTATGAGTGGCATTCTAAAATTACGATTACACTACATGCATTGTAAAACAAAAGAAAAAGTAAAAAACAACAACACAGTATCTTAAAATCGACAATACCCTGCGTCACATGCGCACACGTACGCGCCCGTCCTCATCATCTGTGTATTGTCAGATTAACATGCTGCAGTTGTACGGACAGAAACGATCAGAGTGTTTTAATGATGGAACGTAGCTAGCAGTAAGTAACAGCAGCAAGCAGCAGCTACATCTTACAATATGATGGAAGTTTCTGCAAAGCTTCAGTCAAAGTCAGTGCAGTGTTTTCATGATGGAAGTTTCTGCAAAGCTTCAGTCAAAGTCAGTGCAGTGTTTTCATGATGGAAGTTTCTGCAAAGCTTCAGTCAAAGTCAGTGCAGTGTTTTCATGATGGAAGTTTCTGCAAAGCTTCGACAACCTTCACAATAACAGGCCCAGGTGCTGTTTGTCCTGTGGCCTGTAGACATCCCTCCTTCTGTTTGCCTGCTGCAGTCAGCGGTAAGTCCATAGTTTCGTTTTCCCCGCATTTCTTGGTTTAGGCTATGTGATGTCTGATTTTGTTCCAGTGCTGCTGTAAGTGATGTTTGTGTAGATGTGGACGAGCGCGCCGTGTGTGTGTGTGTGTGTGTGTGTGTGTGTGTGTGTGTGTGTGTGTGTGTGTGTGTGTGAGTGACTTTTGAGTGGGATTTTTTTGGGTTGTTTTTGTTGTTATATTGTTGCTTGTATTATCTATAGGCATATTTTATTTTTAAGGCTGTTGAAATCATGTTAGCTAATTAATGTTGGTGAAATGTTTTGTTGTTGTTGTTTTTCTCCTTTTTTCTTTTTTTTTGTTTGTTTGTTATGGATTTTCTGCTTTGTTTGTTGTTTGTTTTGTTTTTGTTTTTGTTTTTGTTCATTTCTTTAGATAGATGGCTTGATAATATAAAAAAAAGCAAATCGATGCTTATTCAATGTACCATCTGGGAATAAAAATGTGATTGGAGTTGTTTCAAACAACATAATCACAATGTAAAGGATATACATATACATAGTGTTAGGGACAGGCCTATTAATTATTTAAGTTTCTACCGGTAGCTCTTCAGACAAGCAGGAAGCATAGTCACGGTGTTAGGTACAGTTGTACAGTTCTCACATGCTCTTACCATTGGTAAAAACTTTGGATTATAAGGCCCCCCATGCTTCTCAAAGATGTGTAGGCCTAAAGGTATACTGCTAAAAATTAGGCTTAACAAATAATACTCTCTCGTATGAAGCTAAAAATTAGGCTTAACAAACGTATGAAACCTAACGATCCTGTTTTTCCACTGTATGGGGGCCATATAAACTTGTATACACGCGCACGTTAACATCAGTGCTGACTCCACTCTCCCCAAAAGTCCTTCAGATGAGACTTTAAACCGAGGCCCCGTGTGCGAACGCACGCAGAACATCTTGCACACACGTTAAATCCTGTTCCGCTTTTCGTAAGAGTAGGCCATCGTGTGCCGGTGGGAACAGATGACAGTTACAAAACTGCATACACACGGGGACTGGATGTAAAAAAAACACAAGAGTGCTTATTCCATTATCCTCGATATAAAATAATAAATTAAATCAAATCAAAATCACGGCACGCCTAGCTGTGTGTATGTTTATTTTATTTATTTATTCTTTTATATCAAAGACAATAGAATAAGTACTCATGTGCTTTTTTACATCCAGTCCCCGTGGCTGTGTGTATGAAGTTTTGTAAATGTCATCTGTTCCTACCGGCACTGTTCCCACCGGCACATAATGGTGCCTGCTCTTACGAAAAGCAGAACGGGATTTAACGTGTGCGCTGCGTTCCCACACGGGGCCTCGGTTTATATCCGAAGGACTTTTGGAAAGAGTGGAGTCTGCACTGATGTGAACTCCAAGGGAAAAATCCCTTCCAACGGGAATCAAAGCCGGGGTGTGTGTGTGTGTGTGTGTGTGTGTGTGTGTGTGTGTGTGTGTGTGTGCGTGCGCGCGCGCGCGTCGTGTGTGTGTGTGCGGTGTGTGTGTGTGTGTGTGTGTGTGTGTGTGTGTGTGTGTGTGTGTGTGTGTGTGCGCGTGCCCGTGCATGTGCGCATGCGTCGATGTGTGTGCATTGTGTCACTGCAATATACTTTCCCGAAGTCAGCGCAACTCTGGCTCTGTTATTCTGTGACTGACCCCATCAAGTCAAGTCAAAGTCAAGTCAAAAACACTTTAATCATCCCTGAAGGGCAATTGCAATACTGACAGGCATATTGATACGAATCATAATCAAAAACACGAAATAGGTAGGCCCTACATTTCATATTTGTTCATACATTATATGATAACTTCAAATAAAAATGTCACAAACACTCATACTCTACACGGCGCGGGCTCGCACACACGTAAACGCACACATACACACACACCAATGTACAGATACAATGTAATTAAAACCATTGACTGAAAAGACATAATTATGATCACTATTTTTTACGCATTGTACGCACGCGTTCGCACATGCACGTATACATGCATGCACGCACGCACACGCACACGCACACACGGATAGGACGGACGGATAGCCTAGTGGTCAGAACATTGCGCTGGCAATTTGACGACCCGGGTTCGAGTCCGGTCGAGGAGATTTTTCTCCTGGAGTAAACATCAGTGCTGACTCCACTCTCCCCAAAAGTCCTTCGGATGTGACTTTAAACCCAGGCCCCGTGTGCGAACGCATGCAGAACATCTTGCGCACACGTTAAATCCTGTTCTGCTTTTCGTAAGAGTAGGCTATCGTGTGCCGGTGGGAACAGATGACAATATTTACAAAACTGCATACACACGGGGACCGGATGAAAAAAAAGCACATGATTGCTTATTCTGTTATTCTTGATATAAAAGACTAAATAAATAATATAAATAAAACACACACACACACACACACACACACACACACACACACATACACAACACACACACACACACACACACACACACACACACAGCTTCTAGCCTAGGCCTAATCCATTCCCCCACACCTCAAGCCACATTCCACACAGTGGTAGGCAGCCCCTCTCCCTAGGCTACTAGGCCTATTTCTCTGTAGCCTAGCCTATTCCAGAAACCCACACTTCCTGATTTGTATGACTTAAGTTTGAATAAGACCATAATAGGGCCTACATGGGTGTAGTGTGTAGTGTAGGCTATAGCCTACATCTGAATGTGAGATGGAAGCCATGCAGCACTCATGGAGTTCATTGGCCAGGCAGGGGTGGAATGACTTTGTTGCTGCCCTAGGCACCTGGGTGTAAAGGATGGTGATGATGATGATGACATCTGAATGTGAATGGTGCATGGTGTTGTTGTTCAATAGCCTGTTAGGCTATAATGGATTAATCTGCTATGAAAAGCTGGCGGGTCAACATCACTGTAAGTATTAATTAAAAGATCACATTTTGATGTTGAGTGAGAGAGAGAGAGCGCGCGTGCGCGCGTGTGTGTATTTCTGTGTGTGTGTGTGTGTGTGTGTGTGTGTGTGTGTGTGTGTGTGGTGTGTGTGTGATGAAGAGAGAGAGAGAGAGAGAGAGAGAGAGAGAGAGAGAGAGAGAGAGAGAGAGAGAAGAGAGAGAGAGGGAGAGAGTAAAATATGTGTGTCCATATGCCTACTTGTGCGTGCTTCAGCAGCACACGCTCGCGCGCTTGCGCGCGCGCGCGCGGGTGTGTGTGTGTGGTGTGTGTGTGTGCGCGCGCGGCGCACGCCTTCCTGCTTGCATAATCCTCTCTTACTGTCTGCCAGTAATGTCTGTCTGTCTGTCTGTCTGTCTGTCTGTCTGTCTGTCTGTCGTGTCTGTCTGTCTGTCTGTCTGCTCTGTCTCTCTCTCTCTCTTCTCTCTCTCCTCTCTCTTCTCTCTCTCTCTCTCTCTCCTCTCTCTCTCTCTCTCTCTCCTCTCTCTCTCATCTCTCTCTTTCCCCCCCCCCCCCTCCTCTCTCTTCTCTCAAGACTTCTGATATCAAGGCAGTTCATTGTGATTTTCTTTCAGTTTTGCGCGCGTGGGTTCGTGCGTGCGTGTATGCGCGCGCGTGTTTATGTGTGTGTGTGTGTGTGTGTGTGTGTGTGTGTGTGTGTGTGTGTGTGTGCGCGTGCGTGCGCACGCCTTCCTGCTTGTATAATCCTCTCTTTCTCTGTCTGTCTGCCTCTTTCTCTCAAGTGGTCAGAACATTGCCCTCGCAATTTGACGACCGGAGTTGAGTCCAGCCGAGATTTTTCTCCTGGAGTTAATAACATCAGTGCTGACTCCACTCTCCTCAAAAGTCTTTCGGATGAGACTTTAAACCGAGGCCCCGTGAGCGAGCGCACGCAGAACATCTTGCGCACACGTTAAATCCTGTTCTGCTTTTCGTAAGAGTAGGCCATCGTGTGCCGGTGGGAACAGATAACACGATTTACAGAAACTGCATACACACGGGGACTGGATGTAAAAAAGCACAAGAGTGCTTATTCCATTATCCTCGATATAAAATAATAAACTAAAAAAAACCCTAAGACTTCTGATATCAAGGCAGTTCATTGCGATTTTCTTTCAGTTTTACGCGCGCGTGTGCGTGGGTTCGTGCGTGCGTGCGCGTTTCGTGTGTGTGGTGTTGTGTGTGTGTGTGTGTGTGTGTGTGTGTGTGTGTGTGTGTGTGTGTGTGTGTGTGTGTGTGTGTGAGTGTGTGGTGGCATGTGTGTGTTGTGTGTGTGTGTGTGTGTGTGTGTGTGTGTGTGTGTGTGTGTGTGTGTGTGTACGCACGCCTTCCTGCTTGCATAATCCTCTGTCTGTCTTTCTCTCTCTTGGAATCTCTCCCTCTCAAGGCATGTGTGTGTGCGCGCGCGCGCGGCGCGCGCGCGCGCGCGCGCGCGGTGGTGTGTGTGTGTGTGTGTGTGTGTGTGTGTGTGTGTGTGTGTGTGTGTGTGTGTGTGTGTGCTCGCACGCACGCACATACACATAAAA
>JASPKP010000831.1:15000-22500 GCA_030674155.1 Stramonita haemastoma | reverse complement strand
CTCGCGCGCGCGCGCGCGCGCGCGCGCGCGCCCGCACACACTCACATTAATATCTGTCTGTCTGTCTGTATGTTTGTCTGTCTGTCTGTCTGTCTGTCTGTCTGTGTCTGTCTGTCTGTCTGTCTCTCTCTCTCTCTCTCTCTCTCTCTCTCTCTCTCTCTCTCTCTCTCTCTCTCTCTCTCTCTCTCTCTCTCTCTCTCTCTCTCTCACACACACACACACACACACACACACACACACACACACACACACACTTCGGATGAGACTATAGACCGATGCCCGTGTGTGAACGCACGCAGAACATCTTGCGCACACGTTAAATCCTGTTCCGCTTTTTGTAAGAGTGGGCCATTGTGTGCGGTGGGAACAGATGGCAAGATTTACAAAACTGCATACACACGGGGACTGGATGTAAAAAAAAAAGCACAAGAGTGCTTATCCTATTATCCTCAACATAAAATAAATTAAAAAAATTAAAAAATAGTATATATATGCGCGCACACATGCATGTGTACACATGCACACAAAAGTAAAACAGCCCTACTATACAGGGCCAACCTAGTAGGCTATACAGGTGCTCCACTGGTTGTGGTGGGGACCATAGAATGGTCAATGTAGGCTAGCCTAAGCCTACTTCACCCCATGCAGTCACATGCCCCTGTAGGCCGTGTTCTGTTGCTCGGGCAATGACAGTGATGTAGGCTAAGCTAGCCTACTTCAACTCCATTCTGTCCCATGCCTGCTGTAGGCCTAGTTTTCTGTTGCTGGGGCAATGAGTGTTTAGGAGGTGACAGCCTCTGACTGGTAGACTATGATCCAGGAGGCATGGAGTGTGGCTTTCAGGACAGGGTAGGCGCCCACTAGGCTAGCCTATCATACTGTGTGTTGCCTAGGTTTCAATCTTCTTCTCTCGTTCGCTTTACACTGTCAGACATGTCTGGGAAAAAATAACGGCATGTCCTTTCCAGCTCCTCTCGTGGGCCGTACAGTTTGGTCTGTAGGGTTAGCACATCTCCGTTGGCCACACTTTCTTCCTCAGGTCGATGAAAAACGTACACATTTCAAGGATGTGCTCGCCTGTCTGCAGTAAAACCTACAAAAGGTATAGGCTAATACTATACATCTGATTGTGAATGGTACATGGGGTTGCTGGATCAATGCATTATTAGGTCTGTTATTGTTAAATATGGATTAGGCTACTCTGTGAAAAGCTGGTGGATCATCATCATCACTGTAAGTATTGAAAGATCTTGTAAAAGTCAATGTCTGTGGTCTGCTGTTTAACGTGTCAGTAATAATAATAATAACAACAACAACAATTATAACAACACCAATAATAATGACGATGATGGTGATGATGATGATGATGATGATGATGATGATGATGATGATAATAATAATGATAATAATAATAATAATAATAATAATAATAATAATAATAATAATAATAATAATAATAATAATAATGGCATTAATGCATGGAATTTATACAGCGCGGTATTTTGTAGACAAGTGTTTCAGAGACTGTTTGTATGTTTTTCAGACCTGGGGTGTCATGTGTGCCGCTGTAAAGACACTGCTAAGATTCCAGGAATTTATTATGTAAGTATTTTTTCTGTGTGTTGGGGGGGGGGGGGGGGTAGGATTTTGTAGACAAGTGTTTCAGAGACTGTTTGTATGTTTCAGGCCTGGGGTGTCATGTGTGCCGCTGTAAAGACACAGCCAAGATGCCGAGAAATTTTTTTATCTAAGTATTCTTTCTGTGTGTATGTCTTTGGGGGTTGTTTTTTGGTTTTTTTTTTTTTTTTTTGGGGGGGGGGGGGGGGAGGGGGATTCTGTAGACAGTGTTACAGAGACTGTTTGTATGTTTCAGGGTGGTGATGGTGGCAGGTGGGGCACTGAAACTTCCCTAGAATTTTTATGTAAGTATTCTTTCTGTGTGTGTTGGGGGGGGGGGGGTATTGTGGACAATATAACGACAACTGTTTATCTGTTTTAGGCCTGAGGGGGGTGTGGTGATGTGGGGGTTGGTGTATGGACACTGCCAAGAATTTTTCTTATGTAAGTATTCTTTCTGTCTGTGTGTGTCGGGGGGTGGGGGGGGGGGGGGGGTAGGGGGTTATTGTGGACAATATAACAATGACTGTTTCTCTGTTTTAGGCCTGAGGGGGGGTGTGGTGATGTGGGGGTGGTTGCAGGACACTGCCAAGAATTTTTTTAATGTAAGTATTCTTTTAAAGTCCAAGTCAAAATTTTATTTTCAGATGGTACATTGAGTAAGCATCGATTTGCTTTTTTTGATCAAGCCATCTATCTAAGGGGAAAAAAAAAAAAAAAAAAAAAGCAGAGAAAAACATTTCACCAACATTAATTAACCAACATGATTTCAACAATGATTTCTTTCTGTCTGTCTGTGTGTGGGTGGGTGGGGGGGAGGGGGTCAATATTAATACTATTTGTGGTTTGTGTTACAGGCCTGAAGGTGGTGTGTGGTGTTCATTCCCTCAGTACTTGGCCTCTTTCTCCATGCAGGCAGGGACCGGAAAGGGGCTGGTTGTCTTTATTTTTTTATTTTTTTTATTTTATTTATATTATTTTACATCGAGGATAATGGAATAAGCACATGTGCATTTTTACATCCGGTCCCTGTGTGTATGCAGTTTTGTAAATTTTGTCATCGGTTCCCACTGGCACACGGTGGCCTACTCTTACAAAAAGCGGAACAGGATTTAACCTGTGCCCTGCAAGATGTTCTGTGTGTGTTCGCTGCACACGGCCTCGGTTTACAGTCTCATCCGAAGGACTTTTAGGGGGAGAGTGGAGTCAGCACTGATGTTAACTCCCAAGGAGGAAAAAACCCTCGACCGGGAATCGAACTCGGTCGTCAGATTGCCTGTGGGGTGTTGTGAAGGCATAAGTGCTGTGTGCTGACTGTCTGTCTGTCTGTCTGTCTGTCTGTCTGTCACAGAGTTGGCAGGCAGGGACTGACATCGGCACAGCTGAAGGAAGGAAGACTGCAGAGAGGAGAGTGAACTTGGGGAATGGCAATTTTCTGTGCAGGTTAGTATTGTGTGTATTGTACTTTTTAGAGTGTTGTATTGTGTTGTACTGTTTTGTATTGTATTGCACTGCGTTGTGTTGTACTGTGCTGTGTTGTGTTGTACTGTGTTATTTTTGTATTGTACTATGTTGTATTGTAAATAATGTTTATTGTTTATGTCGACAGTGTAAATAATGTTCATTGTTTGTGTCGACAGTGTAAATAATGTTTACTGTTTGTATTGACAGAGACTGTTTCTGTGTTTTAGGCCTGGGGGTGGTGTTGGTGGTGGCGCATAAAGATTGCCGAGATTTTTTCATGTAAGTATTCCTCTGTGTGTGTTTTGTTTGTGTGGGTTTTTGTGTTTTTTTTTGTAGGGGGGGGGGGGGGGGGGGGGGGGTGGATAGTGGAAATGTTTGTTTGTATTGACAAAGACTGTTTTCTATGTTTTAGGCCTGGGAGTGGTGTTGGTGGTGCACAAAGATTGTTGAGAAATTTTTATGTAAGTATTCTTCCTCTGTGTGTGTTTTGTTTTGTGTGGGTGGTGGTGTTTGTTGTTGTTTTTTTGGGGGGGGATGTTTTGGACAGTTTTAACAGAGACTGTTTCTATGTTTTAGGCCTGGGGGTGGTGTTGGTGGTGGCACATAAAGATTGCCGAGAATTTTCTCATGTAAGTATTCTTCCTCTGTGTGTGTTTTGTTTGTGTTGGGGTTTTTTTTTAAGGGGGGGGGGGAGGGGGGATGTTTTGGACAGTTTTAACAGAGACTGTTTCTATGTTTTAGGCCTGGGGGTGGTGGTGGTGGTGGTGGTGGTGGTTGCGCATAAAGATGGCTGAGAATTTTTTCCTGTAAGTATTCTGCTTCTGTGTGTGATTGTGTTTGTTTTATTCAGGTGTTTTTTTTGGGGGGCTGCCCGTTGTAAATTATGTTTATTGTTTGTTGTAAATAATGTTTATTGTTTGTCGTAAATATGTTCATTGTTTGTGTTACAGACCTGGGCTTGGCTGCTGTACAGACCTTGGCTGCTGTACAGAAACTGGTGAAGATCTTGGATGTAAGTCGTCTTTTGTGTGTGCTTTGTGCTGGAGTATGTGTGACACTCCACCACATAAGGAGTCGCATTGCACCAGAGGTCAATTTTTAGTTATTGGCATTTTATTAATCTGCAATGAAATGTCTATACAATAGGAAAAACGGATTGAAAATCGGACAATTCTATGAATAGTTATTACAAGTTGAAATGATACATTGCAGGAATTGACAAAACGAGAAATGGACAAGTTTAGTATCATAAGCAATGGTCAGAATGAGGGCTTGGGTATTTTTAAAGCACCTTTAAAAGCAAAAGGATACAAATTATGACTTGATATTTCATTACAAGGTAGAATAATGGCTATATAGTTTTATAATCAATCAAAATTTGTATTATGTTGTGGTGTGTTGTATTGTGCTGCCAGGCTTTTTATGTAATTGTTCTATTGTGATTGTGTGTGTGTGTGTGTTTTTTTTGTTGTTGTTGTTGTTGTTGTTGTTGGGGGGGGGGGGGGGGGGGGTTCTGTTGTGAAGAGTTATACAGACTGTGTTCATGAATAAAGTTTGTTGTTTATGTTGACAGACCTGGGAGATACTAGTGCATGGAAACTGACGACTAGAATTTTGATGTAAGTATTCTTTCTGTATGTGTGTGTTTGGGTGGGGGGGAAGGGGGGGGGGGGCTTGTTGTGGAGTGTAAATAATGTTTGTGGTTTGTGTTGACAGACCTTGCGGTGATGGTGGTGGTGGTGGTGGTGGTGCCTGAACTGTTGGGAATTGTTCATGTAAGTATTTTGTTTTGTTTGGGGGGGGGGGGGTGTTGGGTGTTGTTGTTGTTGTTTTTTTCGGGGGGGGGGGGGGGGGGGGGGGGGGGGGGGCTGTTATGAACAGTGTAAATAACGTTGATTGTTTGTGTTGACAGACATGGGCCTTGTGTGGTGCACAGACCTTGGGCTGGTGGACACAGACTGCTGAAGATCTGTGACGTAAGTCGTGGTTTGTGTGTTTTGTGCTGGAGTAGTGTGGTGTGTTGTTAGATTTGAAGTGTGCTGACACAAGTGTTTCCTATGTTTGTTCGTTTATTTAACATCATCTGAAATGCAGTGGTATTAGATGAATTCTTTTTATTGTGTGTGGGTTGGGTTTTTTTAAGATGGAGGATGAATGTTGGTGTATTGCGTACAGTATTATAGAATATGGTTAGTTCTACAGTTAACAGCTGGTAAATGTTGGTGTATTGTGTACAGTATTATAGAAATATGGTTAGTTCTACAGTTAACAGCTGGTAAATGTTGGTGTATTGCGTACAGTATTATAGAATATGGTTAGTTCTACAGTTAACAGCTGGTAAATGTTGGTGTATTGTGTACAGTATTATAGAATATGGTTAGTTCTACAGTTAACTGCTGGTAAATGTTGGAGTATTGTGGACAGTATTGTGTTGGCATGTGAGTGCTGTGTGCTGACTGTCTGGTCACAGGGCTGGCAGGCAGTGACGGACAGCACAGCTGAAGGAAGGAAGACAGGAAGGAAGGAAAGAAGGAAGGAAGGAAGACTGCAGAAAGACGGACAGAGAGAGAGAGTACAGTGGACTTGGGGAATGGCAATTTCCTTATGCAGGTTGGTTTTGTGTAAAAAAAAAACAAAAAAATTAATAAATAAATAATTTTTTTAAAATATAAAAAAAGGTTGGTATTGTGTGTTGTACTGTAGATTATTTATATAGATTATTTATTGTACTGCTTTGTATTGTATCATATTGTTATATAGTACTGTGTTGTATTGTACTTTGCGGATAGTTTAATTAACAGAGACTGTTTCTGTGTTTTTAGGCCTGGGGATGATGATGTTGGCGCCCAAAGATTGCTGAGAATTTTTCCATGTAAGTATTCTTCCTATGTGTGTGTTTTGTTTGTTTTTGTTTTGTTTTATTGGGTGGTTTGGGTCGGGGGTGGTTTTTTGGGGGGGAGGGGGGGGATATGGACAGTTTTAACAAAGACTGTTTGTCTGTTTTAGGCCTGGGGATGGTGGTGGTGGTGGTGGCACGCAAAGATGGCTGAAAATTTTTTCATGTAAGTATTCTTCCTATGTGTGTGTTTTGTTTGTTGTTTGTGGTTGTTTTGTTTTATTGGGTGGTTTGGGTTAGGGTTTTTTTTTTGGGGGGGGTATGGACAGTTTTAACAGAGACTGTTTCTGTGTTTTAGGCCTGGGGATGGTGGTGGCATGCAAAGATTGCTGAGAATTTTTCAATGTAAGTATTCTTCCTATGAGTGTGTTTTGTTTGTTTTATTCAGGCAGGGGGGGGGGTGGGGGGGGGGGGGGGGGGGGGGGGATTGTTGTTAGTTTGGGGGGGGGGGGGGTTGGGGGGGTGCTGTGTTGTGCGCAGTGTAACTGTTGACTGTGTGTGTTGACAGACCTGGGCTTGTGTTGTGCACAGACCCTGGGCTGGTGGACAGCTACTGGTAAAGATCTGTGACGTAAGTCGTCTGTTGTGTGTGCTTTGTGAAATATTGTAATGGTTGATGTATGTACATTTTCAACAGTTGTGAATTTTTAGAGTGGTATAGATCATGTTAAAAGTTGAATCGTGATCGTCAGTGTGTATGAATTGTGCTGATGTTATAAGTTTATTCTGATCATATCTTTATCAGTATGTCTGAATTCAGAACTCTGCAAAAACAGGTATTTTTTTGTCATTGAAAGATGAAGTAAGTGGGTATTTTCTCTGCACCAAACAGCATGTTACTGATCCTGACTTTCTTTATAATAATCAGTATTGTTGGGGGTGTTTTTACTAAAATAATCAATATTGTTGGGGATGTTTTTACTAACCAACACAAAGGCCAGTCTGGGGGGTTGTTTCGCGGGCAGTTTGTGAAGTGTGTACTTTGTAAGTGATGTGTTCGTTTTGGAATTTAGAAATGTGTGCATTGGTGGTAATTGTTGTGTTCATTTTTAAATGTAGTGAAGTGTGAACTTGTATATATATATATGTTGTGTTCATTCCATCTGTACTTGGCCTCTTTCTCCATGCAGGGAAGTGAAAGCTGTCTTTGGTGGGTGTGTGTGTGTGTTTGGGGGGAGATGGGGGGGGAGGGGTGTGTGCTGACCCTGTTTTGTTGTCTGTTGACAGAGCAAGGCGCTGTGACATTGTCCTCCTCCAGTCTGTCAGCTGTCAGTGAACAGGGAGTGGGATCAGCCAGCAAGGAAGGAAGGAAGGAGAGGGACTTTTTTTTTTTTTTTTCAAATTGGTCAGCTCCTAGGTACATAGTCCAGACAAACACACATACACTTGAACTGATCTGGAAGATTCTCCTTTTTTTGGCAAAGAAAAATGTATTGTCAAGAAGTTTGTGGAAAGTTGTTCTGTTTTTTGTTTTTGAACTGATCTGGGTGATTCTCTTTTTTTGGCCAAAAAAAATAATAATG
>JASPKP010000831.1:0-12500 GCA_030674155.1 Stramonita haemastoma | reverse complement strand
CCAAAGGGAAGTCTGTCCTAATTAAGTATATTGAACATATGTTTTGACTTACTGATATTTGTTGACAGATACAGTGGAGTTACACAATTATTCAAGTTCGTTGATTCATTGTTAAAATCTCTATATTTTTGAATGTTAGATTGTTGATTTGCTGATGTATGATTTAATGATATATTTAGTGTTACTTTTTATGTATCGTAGATAGTGAAACAATGACAAGAATGAAAACTATTTGAATATTTAGAGATATCAAATCAGAGGGAAAAAAATGATTAAAACAAAAAAGAAAAGAAAGAAAAGTGATGTGCACATTTTTGTCAACCGCATTAAAAAGATATCTGTGCTCACAATTACAATTAACAAATTAGTAGAAAATGAGAATATTATCGTGGAATATTAGAAGTATATATGGAAAAAATAGATGGAATTAGTGTAAACAAACTAAATGATGTACACATAAAAGACATGTTGACATTATACGATATAATATTTTTACAGGAAACACATTTAGATCAAAAAGCTGTGGAAGACGTAACTCTACCAGGATATATGTCTGTGCACTACTGCAGAACAAAAGGAAATAAATCTGTTAGGGCTTCAGGAGGTATTTCAGTTTTCATTAAGGAGGGGTATCGGAAAAGTATAAAATTTTTACCACAAAATAATTCAGATATTGTATGGTTACAAATTATACAGCACAACTCTACATCATCAAACAATATTTTCATAGGATGTACATATATTCCTCCGAATTTTCTTCTTTTGGAAGAGTTCACTCAAGAAAAATATGGGACAATTTGGAACAAGACATAGAAAGTTTATCTAAAAGAGGTCATATAATTTTGTGTGGAGATCTGAATGCGCGAACAGGGAGACTGGCTGATTTTATAGAAATAGATTCAAAATCAAGTTATTACAATTTACCTGTAGAAAGAGAATATGACCAGTGTCACCTAAGGTGTTCAATGGATAGAATTATACAGAAAAATGGCAGACTTTTAGTTGATATTTGTACAGAAAATCAATTGTATATATTGAATGGCCGAACATTAGGAGATCTACAAGGTAAGTTTACATGCTTTCAACCTCAAGGCTGTAGTATTGTGGATTATTTCATTTGTTCAAACTCATATATGAAAAAGGTGAAACATATGAAAGTTAAAGATTTAATGGAGTATTCGGATCATTGTCCACTTGATTTAGATATAGATATACCAATCATAAACAAAACATATATGCAGAAGTCCATCAAAATAATGAGAGATACACAGGCAGAGTATATAACTAAAGATTCATCACAACAAATAAGATTTTTATGGGATAAAAATTCCAAAGAACAATTTCAAAGGGCACTTTTACTACCATCAATGCAACTGCATATAACACAAATAAAAAATCAAACAAAAACAGTATTAGAACGAATAGATAAAAGTACAAAGCAATCTGATTTAACAAATGTAGTCAATGAATATTCCAAGCAACTATCTGATATCTTTATCAAAGTGGCAAAATTAAGCTTGAAGACCAGAAAGTCAAAACCTTTAAGAAGAATTAAACGCAATAAAAAATGGTTTGACTCAGAATGTACAAGTACGAGAAAAGAAGTAAAATCTTTACTAAATGCAATGAACAGAACTCCATATAAAGTTGAACTTCGGCAGAAATACTTTCAAAAAAGAAAACAGTACAATACTTTGATGAAAAATAAAAAGAAAATCTTCAAAAATAAGTTAGTATCGCAACTACATGATGCCATCGAAGAAGATCCAAGTATACTGTGGAAAACTTTACAAAAATTAAAAGAAAGCGAAGATGATGGATTGAAACATCAAAATCATATTAGTAACAGTAAGTGGACTGGACACTTAAAAACACTAGTAGGAAAAGAGCCGCAAATAGATCCAGACCGCAAAAAGCAAGTACAAATCATGTTCGAAAAATTGAAAATAACTGATAACCCACTCTTAGATAAGCAAATTACAACAGAGGAAATTACAAAAACAATCAAAAGACTAAAAAATAACAAATCACCAGGAAAAGATGGAATAACAAATGAAATGATTAAATCAGCTTCATCTAGTCTTATAGAGACAATGCGAGATATTTTCAATTTAGTGTTAGAAACGGGTATATATCCCTGGGACTGGAAAGTGGGAGTCAATGTTCCTATCTATAAAAGTGGATGCACATATAACCCGGAAAACTACAGAGGCATCACATTAACAAACACTATAGGGAAACTTTTTTGTCAAATATTAAATCATAGAATATCTGAATATTTAGAAAATAACAATAGTATTGTCAGAGAACAAGCTGGATTCAGGAAAACATGCAGAACTACGGATCATATTTTTCTACTTAAAAACTTAATAGATAAAGTACTAAAAGTAAAAACTAAAAGACTCTATTGCTGCTTTGTGGATTTTCAGAAAGCTTTTGACAATGTGTGGCATGAGGGTCTTCTAATAAAGCTAAACGAAATAGGGATAACAGGTAAAACCTATAATGTTATTAAAAACATGTATTCGAATGCAACAGTAGTTACAAAAATACAAGGAAAACACACTGATGAAATCATAGTGAAAAGAGGGGTGCATCAGGGAAATACATTAAGTCCTACATTATTTAACGTGTATGTCAATGATATAGTTCAATATATTGACGAGAAAGATTCGCCGTACATAACCGCAACAGATAGAATTCCTTGTTTACTCTATGCTGATGACCTAGCATTACTATCAACAACCAAAGTAGGTCTTCAAATTAAGCTGAATAAACTGCAAGAGTACATTTCGAACTGGGGTTTAAGGATAAACAAATCAAAAACAAAGGTAATAGTCTTTACGAAATCACCTCCTAAAATTCCAATTTATTTTAAATGTGGAGAGCATGTAATTGAAACAGTAGAAACATATAAATATCTAGGTGTCATTTTTCATCAGAATGGTAAGTTTCAAGCAACTCAAGAACATTTAGTAAAACAAAGCAACAAAGCATTGTACGCCTTTAAAAGAGCAATTCACGGACAGAATTTAAAGACTACTATAATAATGCGTTTATTTGACTCATTAATAACCCCTGTTTTAACTTATGGAGCAGAAGTTTGGTTTCCTTTTTGTTTTCATGGGGAAACAGAATTTCATATTGATGAATTGTTTAAGACATGCTTATCAAATCAGTTTCTGTACGAACATTTTCATATTAAATTTTGTAAACAAATACTGGGAGTTCATAAAAAAGCATTAGTACTACCCACTTTAGGTGAATTGGGAAGATATCCACTGACCCTTAAAATCATATGCCAGACAGTATCCTTTTGGATTCATTTGATAGAATCAAAACCAGACTCTTATATTAGAATAGTATACGATAATTTGTATCAAAAGAATACGTATGATAAATGGATCAATACGGTAAAAAATATTCTTTACACAATTGGATTTAAACATGTGTGGAAAAACCAAAGTACTCTTGATGTACATCGGTTAAGCTATGCTGTTCAAAGAAAGCTTGAGGCTATGTATAAAACATTCTGGATCTACCAGAAGAAACAGTGTGCAAAGCTAAAATTTTATGATTTTGCTACCAAAGAGTACAGGATGGAACCATATTTAATAAACTATGAAAACAAAACCCATAAAATTACCTTTTGTAAATTTCGCATAAGTTGTCACAGTTTAATGATAGAGAAAGGGAGGCACCAAAATATGCCCAGAGAGGACAGAAAATGTAAAAAACTGTGACAAAATAGAAGACGAATTTCATTTACTTGATGAATGTGTCTTATATAATGAACTTAGAAACAATTTGTTACTAAAGATTAAAACAAGAGACAAAGAATGTCAACAATGTATAGATAAGTTAAGCGACATATTCACAGTTGATATCTATCAAGCAGATATCATTAGATATGTGCATGAATGTATGGAGAAACGAGACAAAGAAAAGTAGAATGCAACATGTTTTTAGTGGACATCATTTGGGCAGAAAGATAATTAAAACTTATGTTTGTTTTGTTGTGTCAAATAGGTCTGCATGACTTAAATGGCAATAAATATTCTGAATCTGAATCTGAATCTGAATCTGAATCTGAATCTGAATCTGAATCTGAATCACACATGCATGTACAGATACATGGTAGCACTTTCCCCTTAAACACACACATGCACACTCATTAAAATCTGTTACGCTTTTCAGAAAATGAGGCCGTTGTGTGCCAGTGGGAATGGATGACAAAATTTATTAAACTGCATGTACACAAAGGGGACTTGATGTAAAAAAAATTTAAAAACCCAAAAAACTCACAGAACTGCTTATTCCATTATTATCATTGAAACAATTTTTAAAAAGATGAGACTATAAACTGAGAACACAACGTGCACATGCTGAAACCTGTTTCACTGATCAGAATAGAAAGTTATTGTGTGCCGGTGGGTACATGACAAAAATCAGATGAAACGATAATCATGTTCAGATTAAACACAATAATATTCATGTTCAAATGAAACACTAATATTTATTCATGTTCAGATGAAACCATAATAATCATGTTCAGAGGAAACAATAATATTTATGTTCAGATGAAACACTAAAGTTCATGTTCAGATGAAACCATAATAATCATGTTCAGAGGAAACAATAATATTTATGTTCAGATGAAACAATAACACTCACTTTTCCCGGCAACCACATTCCAGAAGAGAGCTCAAAATGATTCAAGTAAAACAAACAGTAAAAGGAAGGCACAATCGCATGAAAACTAAACACTTGCAAATAAACAATTCACAATGCCCAAGTTGTTTAAGTCAGACACCAGTAAAGATTCTTTCCCATTTATCAACTGTTTCTTTGCTGGAACAAAAATTGATATGAACAACTGTCCACATTGACATCAACATAATTATGCATGGAGTGGACACAAGGCCAGCAAACGACAAAACAAAACTTTGATGTTCACTTGTATTTAAAAATGATGGGATGTGAACATCTATATCGAGTTCTACTAAAGATATTGCCATGAAATTTTGCACAGTGGTAGAAAGCACCATTTTAAAGCTATGATACACAGTTTCAAAGGTTATTGTAATGTATAAAAAGTTTTATGATTTTGAAAAAAAACGGGTATTTCTCAATCACCTCCCTCTTCAAAATCACAAAAGCAAAGGGCAGGAACTGAAGGGTGCAATAAACACATCATTATTTCTATGTATAACAGGTGTAATAAACTCATCATTATTTCTATGTATAACAGGTGTAATAAACTCATCATTATTTCTATGTATAACAGATGTAATAAACACATCATTATTTCTATGTATAACAGATGTAATAAACACATCATTATTTCTATGTATAACAGGTGCAATAAACACATCATTATTTCTATGTATAACAGGTGCAATAAACACATCATTATTTCTATGTATAACAGATGTAATAAACACATCATTATTTCTATGTATAACCGATGTAATAAACACATCATTATTTCTATGTATAACAGATGTAATAAACACATCATTATTTCTATGTATAACAGATGTAATAAACACATCATTATTTCTATGTATAACAGATGTAATAATAATAATAATAATAATAATAATACATGGAACTTAATATAGCGCTATATCTTGTAAAAACAAATCAAAGCGCTTGCATTCGACCTATACATCACACAAGCAATTAATAACAATCTATGGTACTCGCAAATTCGAACACACTCACACATGCAAGCGCACACACACGCACACGCTCACACACACACACATCCAAAAAGGCTATACACTTTGGCAGGTAGATGTCAAAGGCGGGGGCAGACAAGAGATGGAAACAGAAGGAGAAAATCTTAGGTTTGAAATAAGTGTGTCTTGAGGTTGGATTTAAAAGTTTCATAAGTAGGCTTTTGCCGGAGGGAGAGAGGGAGGTCGTTCCAGATCAATGGACCAGAAACAGAGAAAGAGCGGCGGCCAACGGTAGATAGGTTGAACCTAGGTATTCTTAAGGACAAAGTATCTGCGGCCGAGCGGAGCGAGCGAGAAGGTGTGTACAAGTGAAGACATTCACAGAGGTAGGAGGGAGCAGTTTTGTGGAGGCATTTGTAACAGAGGGTATTGATCTTGTAGATTACTCTCTGTGGTACGGGCAGCCAGTGGAGAGATTGCAAGAGAGGGGTAATGTGCTCAGATTTTTTCTTTCTTAGGACCAGACGAGCTGCAGAGTTTTGTATACGTTGGAGGGAGTGGATGGATGATGCTGGCAGACCAGCTAAAAGAGAATTGCAATAGTCCAGACGTGAAAGAATAAGAGAAGTGACAAGTTTGGATGTTGCGTCAGTGGACAGGTACTTTCGAATTGCACTAATGCGCCGTAGTTGATAGTAGCATGATTGACAGGTCTGGGAAATGAATTTTTTCATGGAGAGTGTGTTGTCGACAACGACCCCTAGATACTTCACAGAAGTGGATAGTGGAACTGACGTATTACCGAATTCTATTGAAGTTGTAGAGATGGAGGAGAGTTTGTGTTTGGTGCCTACGAGCATGGCTTCGGTTTTATCTGCATTTAGTTGTAACTTGTTTTGTATCATCCAGTGTTGGATATCTTGAAGGCAGTTGGTCATATTTGTCAAGAGAGATGGCAGATTTTCAGGTGTAACACTGCTTTGAATCTGAGAGTCATCAGCATAAAAGTGATAATTGATATGATGACGGTCTATTATATGTGACAGTGGAGCAGTATAGAGGGTAAAAAGAAGAGGGCCCAGAACTGATCCCTGAGGGACACTACATTCCAGTTTGGCAGGCGCTGATTGAATCTTGTTTACTGCAACTGTATGGACACGGTCTTTAAGGTAAGAAGTGAACCAGGTGAGGGCTGTGCCTTTAATACCGAACATGTTTTGGAGACGGGAGAGAAGAATTGAATGATCTATAGTGTCAAAGGCAGCAGATAAGTCGAGAAGAGTAAGAAGGGAGATTTTCCCAGAGTCAGAAGCATGAAGAAGCACGTTTAAGGTATGGACCAGGGTGGTTTCAGTGCTGTGGTTGACGCGATAGGCAGACTGGAAAGGGGGAAAGAGATTTTTGGAAAGAAGATGGTTGTTGAGTTGTTTCAGAACAACTTTCTCAAGGACTTTAGAGATAAAAGGCAGATTAGAAACAGGTCTATAGTTCTTCAGGATGTTAGGATCGAGGTCGTGCTTTTTTAGTAGAGGTGTGACTATCGCAGTTTTGAGAGCGGATGGAAAATTTCCTGAAAGAAGAAATGAGTTTACTATCTTTGTGATAGTAGGTATAAGCTGTGGAATGCACTGAAAGAAAAGAGAAGCAGGTACAGGATCAAGATCGCATGATTTTATTGTCATTTCTTTCAGAATGTTCTTGATTTCTTTCTCGCTTGTTGGGTGAAAGACAAGAAGAGGAGTGCCAGTGAATTGGGGATCAGGAGGTGCAGGTTGGAAAGAAGTCTGATCCAGTTTGGAGTGGATGTTGCGGACTTTGTCAGAGAAGAATGAAGAAAATATACCAGGAAGTTCAGAGTGGCTGTGGACGGTAGGCAAAGGGCTAGCCTTTGCAGATCCGAGGAGAGTTGAGGTGAGGGAAAAAAGAGATTTCATGGACGTGGCATCGAGAACTTGAGCAGAATAATAGTTAGTCTTCGCTGAGTGGATTAAGGTTTTGACTTTGTTGATTTGTTTGTGAAAGAGTTGTTTGTTTATTTCGGTTTTTGTTTTTCGCCATTTTCGCTCAAGTTGTCGGCGTTTGCGCTTTGCAACCAGTATGTCATGAGTATACCATGGGGCACAGGGCCTATCAGGCAGAACAACATCAGTGGGAGGTGCATGTTCATCGAGCAGTTGGCTTAAAATGGTGTTGTAATGTTCAGAAAGGTCAGTATGTTCAGGGGGTTTAGATAGGCGTTGGGCAGCCTGAGAAGAGAAGGTTTGAATATCAATTGCCTTGAGATTGCGACGGGTGACGCGCTTTTTCTTTTTGATAGACCTAGTGATGTTGAGAGAGAAGAGAATGGCAGAATGATCGGAAAGTAGTTCGTTGGTGACGGACACAGATGTAACAAGATTAAGTGAAAGATCAGTAATGAGCCAGTCTAAGATGTGACCTGACCTTTGTGTTGGCTCATTGACCAGCTGGGAGAGAGAGTGGTTGGACAGAGAAAGAGAAAGACGCTTGACATCTGGACAAGACTGGTTGTCGAAGTGGAAATTGAAGTCCCCGAGAATGATGAGTTTCTTGGGAGAGAGGCTGTAATTGTCCAGGAGTGACTGAAATTCTTAATGAAAAAGAGAAGATGTCAGATTGTTTTTACGACTAGGAGGTGGATGGTACAGACAGCAGAAAGTGATAGAGTGGCCAGGTAAGCTGAGGTTGAGTTCACAGACTTCAAAGGATGCAGGTGAGAAAGGGAGAGAGTGACAGAAGGAAAGAGCTGGGTGCAGAGTGTCTTTGTAGGTGATGGCAATGCCACCTCCACGGGAAAGTCTAGGGAAAGAACGAGTTTTATAGCCAGGTGGTGTCAGCATTATTTCTAGGTATCACAGATGCAATAAACACATAATTATTTCTATGTATAACCGATGTAATAAACACATCATTATTTCTATGTATAACAGATGTAATAAACACATCATTATTTCTATGTATAACAGATGCAATAAACACATCATTATTTCTATGTATAACATCGAGGATAATGGATTAAGCACTCGTCTGATTTTTTTTTTTAACATCATCATTACGTCATTTGTTCCCACTGGCATGCCATAGCCTACTCTTACGAATAGCATGACGGGGTTTAACTTGTACGCAAGATGTTTATAGCACGTTTGCACCCGGGTTTATCATCATCAGTTCCTACCGAGATTTATTTATTTACTCTTGTATATCGACGATAAAGGAATAAGCAATCCTGTGCTTTTTTACATCCAGTTCCTGTGTGTAGAGCGTGCGAGTGTACATATTCCAAATGCAGATTGTAGATGTACTCCTAATGCACCTTGCATGCATTTCCTATGTCCATATATCCACTTTTCTTAATTCCAGTGTCCTGCTCCTGCAGTATGGGTATTTGTTTTATTTCGAGGATAACGTGACAAGCATTCTTGTGCTTTTTTACATCCTGTCCCCGTGTGTATGCAGTTTTGTAAAAGTCCTGTTCCCACCAGCGCACGATGGCCTACTCTTCCGAAAAGCAGAACAGGATTTAACGTGTGCACAAGATGTTCTGCGTGCTTTCGCACATGGGGCCTCGGTTTAGAGTCTCATCAGAAAGTCTATGTTCCTACCGACATGCAGTGTACGAGTATATATTCCCAATGCACCTTGCATGCATTTCCTATGTCCATATATCCACTGCTTGAATTCCAGCATGTTGCTCATGTAATACAGTTCATAGTTCTTTATGTGCTTAGTCCTCAGCTAGAGCTTTAAGGTTTACCAACAGCAGTATTTTATGCATAATCAACTCGCACCCACCCTCACTTTGGTAGCAATGAAGGAATAGTGTGTGTATAAGCAGCATCCAAGTAAGAAAGTATCATCTGTTCCTACAGACTCAAAAATGGCCTCTTCTTCTAGAGGGTGGAGTGGGTTGTTAGTGAGTTAGCACACAAGTTGTTCTGTTGGCATTTCCACACAGGGCCTCAATTGTAGTCGCACACTTTTGATTTTGTTTGATTTTCTTATCAAATTGGGAAGGGCAAGGCTGGGAATCCTAGATGAACCTTTCTTTGTTTGGCAGGTGAACTTGCCTCTTAATGGAAGAATTGCACATTTGTACTTTAATGTTGTGGCTTTAAAATGTCAATATTAATATTGTGCAAAATTTTTGTAATGTTCGCTGGGAGGACCTCAATCGAGCATCTTGGTGGTTTAACAAGTCCATGTGCGATATCTGTATGCCAATTTATTGTTGATGTCTGTATATATATTTTTATAGCCTTGTCCTTTATTCATACCTGTAGTAAATAGTGTATTTCTGATATTTTATGCACGATGTCAGTAATTTATTACAAGCGAGTAGTAATACCTGCATTTTCAATTTTTGCATTTGCATGCATTTTAAATAAACGACCAAGTTGTTTTTTTCCATTTATATTTGTATACCTTTATGTTCATACTTGCTTTATATTTATTTTGGATGGCTGTATTTAGGAAACCTGTATTCATTTGTACCCCATGTCATGTTTATACTTGATTAAAAAAAAAAAAAATTGTCTATAATAATTTTTATGTATTTTGGACATCTACTTTAGGAACCTGTATTCAGGTGGCTGTATTTCAGAAACCTGTATTCAGATGTCTGTATTATGAATATCCATATTCAGATGTCTATTTTTTAAGCCTATACTTCCATTTATTTAATCTTTCATTTCACAGACAGTGGAATCAGCACTCCTGTGCTTTCTACATCCAGTCCCGTTTACAGTTTTTATTCCCAGGGGGAACAGCCCAAATTTCCTGCAGAGAAATCTGCCATGGCTGCAGGTGGTGGGCAATAATATAACAAAACAACAGATTAAAAAAAAATCCCCACACATACACCGCCCCACCACTCTTCCACCACTCTTCGAGCAGTGCAGTGCAGTGCAGGACAGCCTGGGGTGAATTAACTTAAGAGTTTATTTCATTTCATTTCAACCTCTTTAGGTCACAGCAGATTTCTCTGCATGAAATTCGGGCTGCTTTCCCCAGGGAGAGTGCGTCCTACCCATTATTTATTTTATTTTTTCCCCTCAGGGATGGTGTCTAAACATGACACCTGTGGCTGCATGCTGATTTTTTAATTTTTTTAAATAATTTTGTCATCCACTCCTACCGGCACATGATGGCCTGCTCTTCCGAAAGGCGGAACAGGGTTTTAATGTGTGTGCAAAATTCTGTGTGCGTTTACACATGGGCCCTTGGTTTATAGTCTCATTGTGTGCAAATATGAACAGTTGACAAAATGTAGAAAACTTGCAATGGTATATTTCAACATTATCCTTGAAGTTGTAATGGGAAGCGTAACGCGGCTAACTTACTGGAGGGCAATCAAAAAATAAATAAATAAAAAACAAAAACCCCTTACTGGTGGGCAAATGCTCAAATATAAAATATCACAAAGGACCACTGAGGACAGAAAAAACCCCACCTAAACCCCCCTTTTCCAATTCTCCACTTTTGAACTACAGACATCTGGATACAGGCAGCTGAAGAACAGCAGTAGAATGCAGGTGGTTGTGATGGATTGGTGTCACCATTTTTTTTCATTCTGATGTGGAAAATCTACATGTAGGACTTCCCTGATTCTCTCTCTCTCTCTCTCTCTCTCTCTCTCTCTCTCTCTCTCTCTCTCTCTCTCTCTCTCTCTCTCCACACACACACACACACACACTCAGGAACACAAACGCAAGTCAACACAATAAAACATGTCAAACGTGTGTGCATGAACCCCCTGTACAGAAACTGGAGGAAAAAAAAGTCCGCGTACATTACATCAAGTGAAGGGAGAGGGGGTGTGGTGTGGTTATGATGAAGAGCTTTTATTTCAGCAGTAGGGGGGAGAGGGGTATGTGTGTGGTTGTGGTTATGATGAAGAGCTTTTATTTCAGCAGTAGGGGTGGAGGGAGGGAGGAGGGTACAGACAACACTGCACTGTGCTGCAAACTACACTACACTCCACTGCATCAGTTCATTTCACTGCAGGGGGGAGGGTATAGACAACACTGCTGTGCCACAAACTACGCTGCACTGCACTGCATCAGTTCATTTCACTGCGGGGTGATCGGGGCACAATGTGAACATCCGTTCTTGTGGCCGGTGGCTGCCAATGCCTGGGTCTCTTTCAACATGGACATCGCCTGCACACAGAATCATAAGAGACACACGTCAATCACTTAACAATCACAACACTGCTGTCACATTGAACTATAACTCTCTCTCTCTCTCTCTTCATTCTGTTCTGTTGGAAACATCTCTCTCTCTTTCTTTCTAAAAGATCTTTTTTTCATGATGAAATAATCAAAGCCCACAAAAAGAATTACAAATTACATTCTAGAGTTACTTGTATTTGTCATTGTTCAGTTATGCATGTTCTAATTTATCACTGTTTGGTGATATTCAAATTATAGCGGATTGAGTAAGACAATGTTGTAAGCTGATGTGTACAAATCCGTTTGAAAGGGAGTAGGTGGGATATTGGTTTGATAACTTTTCTAGTTTATTGTTTTAGATACTATGCTATGGAATGAGCACACTTCACATTTGTTATTGGCAATAACTTGAACATTTATCAGCAAAATTTGTTTTAGTTGCTACGTTAAATTTTTTAATTTTGTGTTTACTATTGTTCTAAAATGATGCTTTCTTGGTTTTTACATTATGTCTACACATTAAAACGATTTGAAAATGAGGTAGATTATGTCTAATTCTTTGACAGTCTTTTATATAGATGTTTCTATGCATACTATGTTGTTTTGCTGGGTTTTTTTTTCTTTGCTT
>JASPKP010008311.1:0-11721 GCA_030674155.1 Stramonita haemastoma | reverse complement strand
CTCTCTCTCTCTCTCTCTCTCTTTTCTCTCTCCCCTTTTCTCTCTCTCTCTTCTCTCCCCCTTCTTCTCTCTCTCTCTCTCTTCTCTCCCCTCCCTTCCCCTCTCTCCCTCTCTCCCCCCCCGAGACCATTAACTCATGACAATGTTTAATATAGTAGTAATAAAAAATGATAAAATACTTAGGACAACGCTGGGGATTCCCTTCTAACAAAAAGTATTTGTCCCTGATGTCGGTACGATGGGAGGTGAAATGCTTTCAGAGTTTCCATTGGCGTTGTTTTTCAGTATTTTTGTCATAAAATTCCCACAGTGCCCTGTGCTGACTATCAGCCACCTCCAGCATTTTCCTGATGTCATCTGACGCAGTAAACTTTCGCTGGTCAGGTAAAAGTGGAAGAAATCCGTGTGGGAAGCAGGGTCAGGTCATATGCGGGTGGACCGTGCACCGCCTTCTCCAAAAAGGCGTTCTGGTGGTGACTGCTGCCTCCCATCTTGAGCACACCTGCACACAGGCCCACATCCCTCAATGCATCTCTCTGTGTCTACGCTCCTTTTTCCATTCATGAGCACACAACTGTGGATTCTTTTTTCAGGATGTCCTGACCTAATATGGGGGTTTTTTTTTTTTTTACAAAAAGGAGTCTTAAGGTATGAATTGGTCAATAAAGTTGTACTATTTTTAAAAGTACAGTCATTACCTTTTTTTGATGTATGATTCCTTGTTCTACCTCAAAATTGACAAAAACATATGGTGTTTGAAATGGTGACACGTCATTTCCATTCTAAGAAAACAGGTTTAGAGTTTTCCCAACTTGGCAACTACACCTCAGATGTGGATAAAGAGAATTTTTGTTCTAAAATGGAGGTCTAATCTACACCCTTACCTGCCTCACTGATGAAATAGGGCCCACGGGTTTGCCATTTCTGCTCATAAACAAAGAGGATTTTTGTGCTTATCTTATTTCAGTTTCGTTGTGTTAGAAGAACTTGTCCTTAAAATGTCAGGAACAGTTATCATCATTGATGTAGTCTAGCAGGCACGGCTGTCTATTGTTGTTCTCTCAAAGGGACCCGATCCTCCCCTTTAAACTAAAAAGGGTGTAAAATGGACTTAACCTTAATCAAAATTGTTGACTAATGAAGATTTAAATACTCAACAACATGATAGATGGTGTGATGATGGGTTTTTTAATCAAAAGATACGCAAATGAATTGACAGGGACAGACATCGCCACAAATTACGGTGTTGTGGAGTGTGTTTAATTTCCAGAGCAGTTTTTCATGTGAAACAGATACTCACCCTGGGGTGGAAGAGCTCCACCCTGAAAGATTTACAAACTGCATAACTCAGGGACTGGATGAAAAAAAAGCGCATGAATGCTTATTCCATTATCCTCGATATAAAAGATTTTTTTTTTAATGTTGACAATGGCACTTGGCCAGAAAGTCCCCCCCCCCCCATCTCCCCAACACATTCCTGTTTTCTCTCCACATCAGTGTACTCACCAGTCGACAGGTCATCAAGGTGTCACAGTCCAGAAACTCCAGGATGACGTTACTATCACATCAGGTAGACACAGGGGGTCAACCTGTCACACACACTACACATCACAGGATTATCTTCTTTTCTTTTCTTCTTCTTCTTCTTCTTCTTCTTCTTCTTCTTCTTCTTCATCTTCTTCGTCTTCTTCTTCTTCTCTTCTTTTATTTCGAAGATAATAGAATAAGCACTCATGCGGCTTTTTTTTTTTTTTTTTTTTTACACCCCTGTGAATGCAGTTTTTACATTTTGTCATCTGTTCTACTGAATCGGGGTTCCAAAATCCAAACACAAATTAAAAATAAACTAGATCATGAGTAGGCTGCTACGACTATGCTATACTACCACCACCACCACCACTACCACTACTACTACTACGAAGACGACTATTCTCTATTACCACTACTACTACTAGACTGCTGCTGCGCTGCTACTGTGCTCCTGCTACTATTACTATACTACTACTACTGCTGCTGCTACTGCTGTGCTCCTTCTACTACACTACTACTACTACTACTACTATACTACTACTACTACTACTACTACTATACTATACTACTGCTGCTGCTGCTGCTGCTGCTGCTGCTGCTGCTCCTACTTCTACTATCAATATTATCATGTTATTGCCTTACAAAGCCTTTGACTTTTTTTTCGTCCATCAACTAGAGCTTTTAAAGTTCATCAATGGTGATATTTTCATTTGTTTTTGTTGTTTTTTTTCTTGGGGGGGGGGGGGGGGGGTTAATTTTTTGTTGTTGTTGCCTCATCTTCTATGATGTCCCAGTCCTGCTGTTCCCACACCTTTCATCTCAATCTCCGGCTACAGCCATATGTATCATCACTAGGGTCGGAGGTTCACACGGAGCCAGCCCTTCAATATCAGGCCACTGTGGGGCCACCAGCCAGAGGGCTCTGCACTGCTGCTGGAACACTTTGGTGGTGTTCAGTGGTGCCTGTTCTGAGGTAACATACGCAGGACATCACTTACTAAGCCCCCACTAACCACAGTATTTACTCAGTCCAGGAGCCAGACAGTGAGTTGCCCACCCGAGGTGGCAACCACAACGACGTCCCTCCGACAACCGTCCCCCCCCCCCCCTCTTGTGAACCTCCAAACCTCAACGCCTACACTGCCCCCCCCCCGAAATTTTCCGAGGTGAAATGTACAATCTATACACGTACCATTGGAAAATTTCCGGGGTTATGACTCTATGTAAACAAGCTGCCCCCCCCCCCCCCCCCCCAAAAAAAAGGAAAAAAAAACAGAAAAAGAAAAAAAACGACAACAAAAAACCTACTGTTAAAGAGAGACAACTCCCATATTAACGGAGATCACTTTTCTGTAGTTGCCAACATGTAGCCACAGAAACGTTGCAAAAAAACTATCCTTTTCTTTTTTACCTTTTTTATTTTGTGTTATTTTGCATGACTGCTTGGACTGTACCTGTTCAAAATTAACTCCTCTTCAACCATCAATGACTTTACACAGCTAAAGAATGGGCAAAATAAATGAGGTTTTTAGATGAGCGTGGCAGTGATGAAAACGATCTTGTATTATTAAGGAGATAATGAAGATAAAAAAAAGAAAAGAAAAGACTGATTTTTGCCCGACTTGTGTGTGACCCTACTGAGACGGGTGTACTCAGAATAACAGTGGTGATGAAAAAAGTGTATTTCTATCTTATATATATATAATATATATATATATATATATATATTATATATATATATATATATAATATATATTTTATATATATATATATATATCATTTTTGGCATTTTTGTAGTGAAATACCATGATGACTACTTTGAGATTTTCTCAAAGCAATCTACCATATATATACTGTCACACTGCTGAACAAGGAAATTCCTCACAGGAGGGCATTGCTCATGTGCAAATGTGTTTGTGTGTGTGTGTGTGTGTGTGTGTGTGTGTGTGTGTGTGTGTGTGTGTGTGTGTGGTGTGTGTGTGTGTGTGTGTGAGGCAATTGACCACCCTGAGTTAACATCAGTGCTGACTCCACTCTCTCCAAAAGTCTTTCAGATGAGACTATAAACCGGGGCCCCGTGTGCGAACGCACGCAGAACATCTTGCGCACACGTTAAATCCTGTTCCGGTTTTTGTAAGACTAGGCTGTTGTGTGCCGGTGGGAACAGATGACAATATTTACAAAATACTGCATATACACGGGGACTGGATAAAAAAAAGCACATGAATGCTTATTCCATTATCCTCGATATAAAAGAATGAAATTAAAAAAAATAAAAATTAATAAACAGGCGGAGAAGCTAGCCTACCCACGCAACATGGGAAACAAATGCTCACAATCCTTCACAAAAAAGCACCTAACTGCAGGCGGTAAGTAGATAAAGATTACCAGTTGTCAATAAATAATAATAGTAATAACACTACTACTACTACTGCTACTGCTACTACTGCTACTGCTACTACTACTACTACTAGCCTACTACTACTATTGCTACTACTACTACTGATAGTAATAATAATAATAATAATAATAATAATAATAATAATAATAATAATAATAATAATAATAATAATTAACTAAATCATTATTTCACTATCATCTAAACTGTAAGTTTCAAATGCATTTTTACACAGGAAAAACCATTCACACATACTTCAAAAGAACATAAGTAAGGAGGAAATCTATCGCTGGAGGAGACTTTTCAAGCGGCTTCAAGAGTTATCCCCCTTTAAGGATTCAGTTTTGATTTCCGTATCTGGTGTAGTTTCAGAAATTATTGTCACTTTCATCCTGGTGCCGAAGTCAGATCTCATAATCATGTTTAATGTAGTCTTTTTGAATGTGTGGGAATTCTATTTCAGCTGTCAAGTAAAAACTTATCACTCCCCCCCAAATTCATTTGGATAAGACTATAAAGCCAGAACATGTGTGCAAACCCACGCGGAATATCAGAATATGGTGTGCACACGTGAAAACCTGTTCAGCTTTTCGGAAAAGCAGGCCATTGTGTGCAAGTGGGAACCAATGAACAAATTCAGAAACTGCATACACACGGGGACTGGATATAAAAAAGCACACAAGTGCTTATTCCATTATCCTCTAAATGAATAAATAAAATAAACCATCCCATCAAGGGCTAGTACTGTCCTGACAGGCACATTGATACTTGTGTTAATCAAAATCTCGAAAGACAAAAAACAGCTACATTTCATATTGGCCTAAACCTTCCAAGATAACTTCAAATAGAAATAACACACACACACACACACACACACACACACACACACACACACACACACACGACCCGATTGGATTCCCAAGGAGGAGATTTTTTCTCCTGGAGTTAACATCAGTGCTGACTCCATCTCCCCAAAAGTCCTTCAGATGAGACTTTAATCCGAGGCCCCGTGTGCGAACACACGCAGAACATCTTGGCACACGTTAAATCCTGTTCCGCTTTTCGTAAGAGTAGGCCATCGTGTGCCGGTGGGAACAGATGACATTTACAAAATGCATACACACGGGCACTGGATGTAAAAAAGCACAAGAGTGCTTATTCCATTATCCTCGATATAAAAGAATAAATAAATAAATCAATCAGCCACACACACACACACACACACACACACACACACACACACACACACAACACACACACACACACACACACACACGCAGGCACGCACACACACACGCACGGGATAGCCTAATGGTCAGAACATTGGGCTGGCAATTTGACAACCGAGTTCCAGGTGATTTTTCTCAACTGGAATCTTTGCTGACTCCACTCTCCCCAAATGTCTTTCGGATGAGACTGTAAACCTGTAAACCACGCAGAACATCTTGCCCACACGTTAAATCCTGTTCCGCTTTTCCTAAGACTAGGCCATTGTGTGCCGGTGGGAACAGATGACAATTATTTAGTGTTTACACAACTGCATACACACGGGTACTGGATGAAAAAAAGCACATGAGTGCTTATTCTATTATCCTCGATATAAAAGAATAAAATCAATAAATGAATAAATAAATACATAACACACACACACACACACACACACACACACACACACACACACACACACACACACACACACACACACACACACTTTACTGTCCAACCCTTGCATTCTGAGGCCTTGTTAAACACAAAAAAATCTTCCCAAGAATACCAATAAAAGAAAACAATTTTTAAAAAAACGAAAGAAAGAAACCTGCTATGTAATTGCAGATAATATATGATAAATTATTAAACATTTCAGTTAATCTCGGTAGGTAGTGGTGTAAAGAAGAATAGGGCCTCACACAGGTCATTTAGCTAATAAAGGTTGATTAAATAAAAAAAATTTAAATGTTATTGATGAGAGGTAATATTTGTCTTACTCTATGATTTTAACAAAGACAGGACTTTTAAGTTAAAAGGACAAAGCTAAATATGGCAGACTTACAACCAAACATGTTGGTTGTCCACGTGTGTGTAAACAGAAAATCACATTCATGATAAGTATGAGACATTATAATTATTATTAAATACTACAATATTTTAACTATTCAAGAAGATAAAATCATGTCCATGATGAATCAAAACAATACTGACCAAAAGTATGTCTATCAGCTATTTAAAAAAAAGTATAACAGTTACGCACCAGTTTGCTTCCAATCCCTTGTGAGCCATGCTGAATCTCAACCTTGCTCTGAACAGACACAGAAAACTCTCTCCTTTGAAAGCTACACACAGTCTGGACTAAACATGGTAGGGCCTAGACTCAATTTTACCTGGTCATTCCCAAGAGCATGTGATCAACCAAAAGTTTGCTGACTAGGCCAAAGTCCACAGTTAGCTTGTTTCTTTGTTTGTCTGTCTGTATGCTTGTTTCCTGACTTTTAGGAATTTCAAGGTATATAAAATAAATATGTTATTATTTTTATGTTATGTCATGTTATGTTATGTTATGTTATGTCATGTTATATTATATTACATTACATTACGTTATATTATATTATATTATATTATATTATATTATATTATATTATATTATATTATATTATATTATATTATATTATATTATATTATATTATATTATATTATATCATATTATATTATATGATATGATATGATATGATATGATATGATATGATATGATATGATATGATATGATATTTATATCGTATCGTATGGTATCGTATGGTATCGTATGGTATCGTATCGTATCATATCGTATCATATCGTATCATATCATATCATATCATATCATATCATATCATATCATATCATATCATATCATATTATAATATATTATATTACATTATATTATATTACCGTAAAATCCCTAGCATACGCCCCCCCCCCCCCCCCCCCCCCCCCTGTGCACTGATTTAGGGCAAAATTGGGGGGTGGGCGTTTGCTAGGGATAGACCCCTTTGCACAAAGTAATTTTTGTGCTCAACCATGTAATTGAGTGAATACAAACCCCAAAAGCATGTAAGTTAGGTTGTGTCAGTATAAGTGAAGGAAAATAGAAAAAAAAAAGGATTTTGAGGCAAAGAAAGCCAACGAGTTCCATCGTTTCCGTTGTAGGTCCTTGTTTCGCAATACCCTGCCTTCAGATCTTTCATCTTCCAGATAATGCAGCACACCTTGGTCGACATGTTCAGATCTAACTGCTGGTCCTTTTGACAGTTTCCGTTTTTGTTTGTCTTTTCCGTACTGCTGTTCAAGTCTATCTCTGTTTTCACTCTATTCCCTGATCCTCTTCCTATCTACAGAAAATTCACGGGCACACTCCGAAACATTCCCACCTGCTTCGTTATCCAGATACTGGAGGGCTTCCAATTTGAAAGATAGGCCTACACTATATATTGTAAGACTGTCGCTTGGCATTTTGCAAAAATGGCACAGAGAGATTCAAGAACCATCTTCAGGCCATCAGGAAGCGTCGTCAAAGGACTTTAAAAACAGTCTGCACAAATCCTAGTGAAAGTGAGCATAGTCTCTTTGAAAAAAGCAGGGTGGGCGTTTGCTAGGTAGTTACCCCTGTGCACAACTTTTGGCCCAAAGAGGGGGGTGGGCGTTTGCTAGATGGTGGGCTTATGCTAGGGATTTTACGATATATATATATCATATTATATCATATTATATCATATAATATCATATTATATCATATTATATTATATTATATCATCCTATCCTATCGTATTGTTTTATATTGTATCCTATGGTATCGCATCATATCCTAATGGTATTGTATTGTATCCTATGGTATCATATCATATCATATCATATCATATCATATCATACCATACCATACCATACCATACCATACCATACCATACCATACCATACCATACCATACCATACCATACCATACATATCATATCATATCATATCATAACCATACCATCATCCATACCATATCATATCATATCATATCATATCATATCATATCATGTCATGTCATGTCATATCATGTCATATACCATACCATACCATACCATACCATACCATACCATACCATACCATACCATACCATACCATACCATACCATACCATACCATATCATATCATATCATATCATACCATACCATATCATATCATATCATATCATACTATAGTATAGTATAGTATAGTTATAGTATAGTATAGTATAGTATAGTATAGTATAGTATAGTATAGTATAGTATAGTATAGTATAGTATAGTATAGTATAGTATAGTATAGTATAGTATAGTATAGTATAGTTAGTATAGTATAGTATAGTATAGTATCATGTCATACCATACCATACCATACCATACCATACCATACCATACCATACCATACCATACCATACCATACCATATCATACCATAGTATAGTATAGTATAGTATAGTATAGTATAGTATAGTATAGTATAGTATAGTATAGTATAGTATAGTATAGTATAGTATAGTATAGTATAGTAATTGAATTGAACACTAAAATAAATACTGGTCATCCTCAATGACTATGATCAGCATAACGTTTTAAAGAAGGATAGTGCCACGTGTTAGCTCTCTTTTGGGGCACTGCTATGTAATAAACGACACTGACACAGCTTTTTCTTGTGATTTTTCTGTGTTTCTGATGGTAAAAAGACTTGAGGACTAAGAATTGTTTTTTGTTACTTGGACAGAGCTCCAAGGATCACCACTAGTGATACTTTGCATATGTAACCGTTTTTTGCCCACCATGAAGGTAGCCGTATTCCGTCTTCGGGAATGTATGCTGGTACCGGGTTTGGTTGTGGTCTGCAACCTACCCTATTCCGACATGAATTATGGGACCTTTAACGTGCATATTTGATCTTGTTCAAGTATACATATCATCATCATCATCATGGCTTGGCTTCGCGAACAAAGATTAAGGGCACTGTCCACGTCTGGTGCAGGCTTGCTGGTGGCTGTTCAGTCCAATGCGTGACAAACAAACCAGGCCGCAGCGGCTGCAGGGGAAAGTCGATTCTGGGGTTGATGTAGAGGGGACGCGGTTCTTCCTCCTCATTCGCCTCTCCTCAAGGGCCGCTCTGCGATTGTCCTCAAAGGAGGAGACCGCCTGATGCACAGTGTGTCGCCAGGCCTGCCGGTCAGCAGCAAGGACTGACCACTGGCTATGGTCTATGAGGCAGGCTGACAGAGATTTCTTCAGAGAGTCTTTAAATCTCTTCTTTGGTGCGCCTCTGTAACGGTGTCCGGTGGAAAGTTCACCGTAGAGACCATCATCGGTAGGCGATGGTCCTCCATTCTAGAGACATGCCCTGCCCAGCGTAGCTGCGTTTTCAGCAACATGGCCTCAATGCTGGTGATCCCTGCTTGCTCCAGCACCTCAGCATTCGTGGTAAAGTCGCTCCAGTGGATGTCGAGGATGGAGCGGAGACAGCGTTGGTGGAAGCGTTCCAGAATTCGCAGGTGGTGTCTGTATGTGACCCATGACTCAGAGCCGTACATGAGGGTGGTCAGTACCACGGCTCTGTAGACACTGATCTTGGTGTCTTTCTTCAGGTGTTTGTTTTTCCAGACACGGTGGTAGAGTCTGCCGGGAGCACTGTTTGCCTTTGCCAGTCTGTTGTCTACATCTTTATCAATCTTTGTGTCAGAGGAGATTGTGCATCCCAGGTAGGTAAACTGCTGGACTGTCTTCAGTTCTGTCTCACCAATTGTAATGTGAGGTGGGTGGTACGCTACCTGAGGTGCGGGCTGGTAGAGAACCTCTGTCTTCTTCAGGCTGACTTCGAGTCCGAAGAGCTGGGCTGCCTCTGCAAAACAGGATGTTACATGCTGCAGGGCGGTTTCTGTGTGGGCTACAAGGGCAGCATCATCAGCAAAAAGTAGCTCTCGAATTTGTTGCTCCAGGGTTTTGGTGTGGGCCTGAAGACGCCGCAGGATGAATAGGCTACCATCTGTGCGGTAGCGTATGAAAACTCCGTCTTCGTCATCAAGATCTTCTGTGGCCCGCTGAAGCATCATGCTGAAGAAGATAGTGAAGAGGGTTGGTGCAAGAACGCAGCCCCGCTTCACCCCGTTTGTGATTGGGAAAGGCTCTGAGAGGTCGTTGCTGTTTCTGACCTGGCCACGCTGGTCTTCATGTAGCTGGATCGTCATGTTGAGAAACTTTGGGGGACAGCCAAGACCTCCATGATCTGCCACAGGCCCTTCCTGCTCACAGTATCAAATGGGACGATATGGACATCTTGTCTGTGAGGAGTGCCTGGCCGTAATATACTATACTATACTATACTATACTATCCCCCCTGAGGCTCGTGGGGTATACTTGCTTAGCGAGTATTGTAAGAATAAAGCCTCTGCCCTCCATCCAGGCATGTCGTAAGAGGCGACTAAGGTGGAAACCTCACCTAGAGGTAAAATAGGTTATGATGGGGCTAACAACCCCATCATGTAAAAAAAAGCCTGTTACAGAAACCTATACTAGAGCATCCGACATTGGTGGCGACGGTAATGAAGCGCACCAGGCGACTGGACTGATGACGGACGACAGCCAAACCCGAGAGGGAGCTGGCACCCCGATGGTGGATTTACTGAAGCCGAAACAGAAGATGAGGGTGGGGTGCTGGAACGTCCAGACCTTGTACCAGACTGGCAGGATGTCCCAGTTAGTCAAAGAGTTTGACAACTACAATCTGGACATCTTGGGGGTCAGCGAGGTCAGATGGACCGGCACGGGAAAGAGGAGATTGGCGTCAGGACATACCATTGTCTTCTCGGGAAGATCAGATGACCAGCACTCTGAGGGAGTAGCACTACTCCTCAACAGAAAGACTGAAAAGACACTGCTAGAGTGGAAACCATTCGGACCAAGACTTTTGAAAGCAAGATTCCACTCCAAGTACATCAAGCTGACAGTGCTAGTCTGCTATGCACCAACTGAAAACACAGATGCAGAGGTCAAGGACGATTTTTACGATCAACTCCAAACAGCCGTGGAGAGCGTCCGCGCTCATGACATGTTGCTCATCCTTGGCGACTTGAATGCCAAGGTGGGCAGTGACAACACCGGGAGGGAGCATGTTATGGGCAAACATGGAATTGGTATCATTAACGAAAATGGAGAGAAACTAGTGGACTTCTGTGAAGAGAACAACCTGCTTATCGGAGGCACCCTTTTCCCGCACAAACACATCCATAAAACAACGTGGACGTCACCAGACGGGACCACCAAAAACCAGATAGACCATGTCATCATCAACCGAAGATGGAGAAGCTCTCTTCAGGATGTCAGGGCCTACAGAGGAGCGGATGTTGCCAGTGACCACACCCTTGTGTTGGCCGTCGTTGCCTTGAAGCTGCGTCGATCACGAGGAAGACAGGCACGTCAGCAAAGATTAGACTCTGGCAGGCTGAATGAGACGCTCACCAAATATGCTTTTGCAGTGGAAGTGGTGAACAGATTTCAGGCACTGGGGGAACAGCAGGAGATAACAATAGACAGCTTCAATCAGGTACTTCGGGAAACAGGAGAAAAAGTACTAGGCTTCCGACGAAAGAAGAAAGAAGAGTGGATCAAACAAGAAACCTGGAAAAAGATAGATGAGAGGAAGTTAACTAAGCAGAAGATCAACGACACCAGATCAGAACGCCTGAAAGAGCAGCACAGAAGAGATATGCAGAACAAGACAAGGAGGTGAAGAAGATGACAAGAGCCGACAAGAAAGACTACA
>JASPKP010008310.1:0-11724 GCA_030674155.1 Stramonita haemastoma | reverse complement strand
GAGGTTGTCTGTGCCAGGCACAGTGCGAAAATTCCAACACCCTTTCAGTCAAAAAGGCTAAATTTAGCCGCCCCTTCCTTTTACCTTGTTAAGTGTGGCCAGTTCCTGCTATGATTGCCCAGCCAGGCTGTGTTGGGATGGGGGGTAGCAGCTGAGAGCAGCTGAAAAGTGGGGGGAAAAAATGCGCTGTGCTGACAAGCTCTTGGGCCAAAACGGGGCCCTAAACCCGAAAAGTCGGAGCGGGTGCCTTTTTGGGGAAGTACTTTAAAAACAGTTGTACAGCAAATTTTTTTCATCAGTGTGTCGTCCCCCCTTTATGTTCGTTTCTACTGCTGTATAAGACAAAGCCTTAAAATTTCCCTGGGGATCCCCAAACGTACTGTATAATACCACAAGTGTGAGCTGGTTTTACCCGTTTTTGCAATGCCCTGGTCTACTCTTTTTCAGCTTTGATTATATAGTGTATGTACTTGCCCGCCACCCAATGCCTTTGTCTGGCTGAAAAATTTTTGTCAGCCCAGGGATCAAACTTTTGAACTTGTTGACAGGAACGGTCGATGTCGTTTTTGGTTCAAAGAAAAGGCCCTTGTTTGACGGGGTTTAGCTTTCTTACAATTTTTGTTATGGAATTGATGATTGTGTATTAAATATATTTTTTCCAAAAATGCGTTGTGTGTATATGCATTTTGCATGTGTTTATGAGTATGTTTGTTGTTCAAAAGTTGACTGTAGGCGTATGATATATATGTAAACAAAAGAATTTTGACCTTCAATGTTTTGTTGAATTTAGGGCACAAGAAACATTGTGTTTTGTGTTATATTTATGAGTGAATTTTTCTTGTTTGTTACTATCAGATTCTTAACAGAAACGTTTGGTTCCTGAAAACCTTTTCAAAAAAAAACCTATACGCCAGTCAAGTTCAGAATTTATGATGTTTAAAATATGCAAAGCTACTTGATAAAGTAGAATTTTTTTTTTTTTAATGACACATTAAAATTTTTTGGTAATTCTTAATGTAAAGATGAGAAAGATTAAAGTGATTGAATTATTCGAAAAAAAAAAAAATTTTTGGTGCATCATATTAGGCATAAAAAAGACAGTTTTCGTTTATCTGTATCAAGCATACTATTCAAACACTATATCGTTTATGTGGGGAAAAAAAATTTTTTTTTAAAAATAAAATTTTGTTTCCCCCTCAAATTATATTTCTTTGTGGTCGTGGTGCCTTTTGCAGTAAAAAGTGGGGTCCCTAACCTGGGGCGGTCATGAGGGGGGCGAGGGATTAGAGACCTCAGCTTCTGGGGGCCCAGCTATTGAGGGTGGGCCATCCCCTTTCCCCCTTGCACTTTACCCCCCCCTGTCCCTAAAGGGGCAGGTACCCTTTTTACAGCTGGGGGGAAGGGGGGGGGCCCTGTATGAAGCCAAGGTGTGCAAAAGGTCCCCATCCAACTAGTCCAATCTTGCGCTGCTTTCTTGCCCGGGGGAAAAGTGGTGCTTAACCCTGGCTACCCCACCCCCTTAAACTTGCTTCCCAAAAGGCGAAAAATAAAAAGTTTGGTCTATAAAGTTCCATTTAAAAAAGAGTTGTTTTTCTGTATTGGTATTTTTTTTTAAAGACGCATTATTTTTTTTGCATTCCCACCAAACAGGAAACGGCATTCTGCGGGTTTAAAATAAATCCGTAAAAACTTTTTTTTGATAGAAAATTCCTCTGTTAAATTGTGTGTGTTTGTGTGGTGTATGTGTGGGTTTTGTGCGTGTTTTCAGGGGTAACTTCATGAAAGGAGTAGTCAAATTGCGGGTAGAGTGTTCTTGATAAATTGTAGTAAAAAGTTGTGTGTCTTTCCTTTTTGGTGGATCTGAAAAATTAAAAGTAGATTTGTGTAATTGAGGGAATTTTTTTTTCCCCTTTTTTTTTTTTTCCAAAAAAAGAGATTGTGGGGGTTTGGCTAAATTTTCAACAGGCGTCACATGATTTGTAATTTCAGTTTGTTGACTGAAAATGATTCCATGGTTGTTATGTGATGATTACGATTTAAATTGAGGGGGGACGCCTGTTATAACAGGAGAAAAGATTCTTGTTTGTGTTGTAATGAAAAACTAGCCCTTTTTATAACAGGAGAAAAAAAATCTGATCTTCGTAGGTAATGAAAAAAATAGCCTTGTTATAAAAGGAGGGGAAAACTGACTCCCCGTTTGTTTTTGTAATGAAAAAAATGCCTTGTTAAAAAAGAGAGAACTGATTCTTTATTTTGTAGTTGTAATGAAAAACTAGCCTTTTTATAAAAAGGAGAAAAATGACTTGTTTGTAGTTGTAATGAAAAAAAGCCTTGTTTTTAAAAGGGACAAAAAGACTCCTGATTCTGTAGTTGTAATGAAACTAGCCTTTTTATAAAAGGAGAAAACTTTTCTTGATTTTTTAGTTTTAATGAAAAATAGCCTTGTTATAAAAAGGGGGAAAACCGAATTTTTGTCTATTTAGTTGAATTCAAAAGAAAAAAAATAGAACCCTCTAGAATTGGGCAATCATTTACTCCCCACCCCAAGTTTTTCGTTTTGCATGATACTTCAGTTTATTGAGTGTTTTGGGGGGTTTGATAAATTTAAATCATGAGGAAGATATGTTTTTGCCAATCATTTTATTTTTTTGTTGTTGTTGTTCTGTTGTTTTTCGAAAAAAAGATTTCTAAAAGTGTTGTTTCCACAGGGTTTTGTGTTTTGGGGTGGTGCGTGTGTGTGTTGTGTTTTGGGGGGGGTGTTTTTGTGTGGGGGTGTTTGTGTGTGGGGTGTGTGTGGGGTGTGTGCAGGGCACTGAATCCTGTGAATTTGCCCCATGCCCTTTTTTTTTGCGTATTTATGTATGTGTGCATGTTTTAGATAATTACTGTTTATGGTTGTTTTCCCACCTTTTTAAAAACCTTCGCACAGGAGTTTGATTTGGATTTGACATAGGTCTACCCTTGTGAAGAGAACTATATATTTTTTTTCCTGTTTATCAGAGTCTGATTTTTAAAGTTTTTTTTTGTCGATAAATAACTATCTTTGTATATGCCTTTGGAGTTCACGTGCTCCCGGGAAAGTCCTCTTTCCTGTGCCTTTTTTTGGTTCTTTTCCTTTCCTTTGGTGGTTTTTTTTTTTTTCATTCGTTTTATATTTTTTTTTTTTTTTGAGTTATTTTGGGTTTTTTTTTGGGGGGTTTGTTTTTTTCGAAAAGCTGTTTAAAAAAAAAAAAAATTGTTTCATGATTTTAGTCTTACATTTTTTGTAGTTTTGTTTTGATTTTTGTGGGAAAGCATCGCCAAATTATAAAAATAGAAGAGGAAAGTTTCAGACCTGTCACAGTAAAAATGATAATTATAACGTATAGTTGTTGCCCTAGTGTTCGTAGCGGATGGGAGAAGGGAAAAAAAAAGGGCTTTAAGATGGGGGATCATGTATTTCTGGGGAAAAGGGCAGAAAAAACTACCCCTTTGTGGAGATGGATATTTCGGTCTGGCATTTTATCTTTTTCTTTTTTTCTGTTTTTGCTCTGTATTATATTAATTTGACATGTTAAGGTAAGAACAGTTTGTGTGGAGTATGTGATTTGTTTTTTGAAGTAAGATTAAGTGCTAAGTTGGAATTTTTTTAAGAAAACTTTTTCACAAGAAGCAAAGTATTAAAATGTTTGATAAAAATAAGCCATTTTAATTTTTACAGTTGTTGGGTCATTTTTATTATTATTGTTTTTTGTTGTTGTTTTTAAAAACTGCTAAGATTTTTGTTTTATGATTATGGTGATAAAACGTGTGTGTGTGTGTGGGGGGTGGGTTTTGTGTGTGTGGGAAAAGAGAGAGAGGAAGAGAGAGAGAGAGATTTGGGGGGGGGGGGGGGGGGGGGGTGTTCAAAATTTTTATAAAAATTTAAAACTGAATTTAAGTTGCATTTTTTGGGGTTAAATTTTTTTTTTTTTTTTTTTTTAGCTGTAAATTCATTGTTCCGCCATCAAAATAAATCTGAATCTTTTTTCTTCGAGTTTTTGACCCCGGATTCATCCCTTTTCTGTTCCCGCTAAAGAATTATGTTTTTCCTCCTAAAACTGGCTTTGTTTTCAGCTTCATTTTAGGTGGAAAAGGCTTTTTTCCCATCCCATTCAATTTTTTTTTTTTTTTTAATTTTTTTTTATATCGGGTTTAGGGAAAATAAGCATCTGTGCTTTTTTTTTTTACGCCCCTGGCCCCCGTGGGTATGCGTTTTTTGAAATCTTGCATTGTCCTCCGGAAAGCAAGGGCCCTATTTTTTGAAAATCCAAAGATTTTTGTTCCAAAAAAACTGTTGCATGGCTGGAAACTTTTAAGCAAAACCCTTCACCAAAGTACTGTCTTTGGCTACCTCCGAGAAAGCAGCATACTTACTGTGTTGCCATCGATTGGGAAAAGGTTTAGAAGCTCTGTTTTAGTATCATTTGGTGCTTAAACCCATAATTCTCTCTCTCACAGCACACAAAAGAGCGTTTACATTTCCCACCTTTTCGCCCACACATGCATGCATTACCACACACAAAGACACACTCTCTCTCTCTCTCTCTCTCTCTCTCTCTCTCTCTTCTCTCTCTCTCTCTTCTCTCCTCTCTTTCCCCTTTTCTCTTTCTCTCCAAAATTAATTTTTTAAACCTTTTTGCCTTTTTTGTGTTTGTTTTTTTTTTTGTTGTTGTTTTTTTTTTTGGGGGGGTATTACTCTTGCTTTGTTAAAAATTCAGAGATTCTTCTTTGAATTAGAAAATATTTTTTTTAACCCAAATCAGAACTTTTTTAAAGATCCAAAAAATTAGAAAAAAAAAAAAATTTTTCCCCGTCCCTGTTCGTGGTTTTTTTTTTTTTTTTTTTTTTATTTTGTTTCAAAGTGTGTGTTCCGATCAAAAAACGTGTGTCGGGGGGGGCTCGAATTTTATGCTTGGCACAGGTTGGGTTTTTTGTTTATATGATAGGGACCAAATGGGTGGTGAATGAACACAGACAACCAGAAAAAAAGGTTTTTAACATACAAAGAGCTACTGAAATATATTTTTCCTCATCTTTTTTGCCTACTGAATTTTTTTTTCCCTTGTCTTTTTTGCAATAAAGTATATTTTTCCCATTGTTTTTTTTCTTTTTTAAAAATTTATTGACTTTTTTTTTTTTGGGGGGGGGGGGGATTTCTCGGCAGAGCCCCAAAGGTTCAAACGTGTGAGATTTTTGCGTATGAACCCATTTTTTCCCCCCAGATTTAGAAGCTGCTCCAACTTCAGGGATGGTGTCTTAAAACACCTTACACATGCTGGCTTTTCCTGATACCCGTTCCTACTGGCCCCAAAAATGGCCTCTCTTTAAAGGTGCAACAGGTTTTTAAAAGTGCCAAGTGTTCTGTGGGGGTTTTGCCAGGGGGCCCCTTTGGTTTTGTCTTTCTGGGGGGATTTGATTTTTCGTTCAATTTTTATTCGGAACTAAAAAAAAAAGGAAAAGGGGGAAACAAACCCAGAAACCTCATGGTTTCTTTTTGGAGGCGAACGCTTAACCATCCTGCCACCCCCTTCTTCTTTGTTTGTTTTTTTTACTTAGATGGTGAATATCATCATCTATGACTTAATAGGATAAAAAAAATAGGAATTTAATCTTCTTACTCGGGTTTTGAATGGCTTTTCGGGAAAAAGCGCGAACTGAAAGTGACATACAAACTTTTTCTTTTTTTTTGTTGTATTTATGAATTTTGATGATTTGTTTTTTTGAAAGAGAGGTACATTTTTATGCTATCCAAAATTAAATATACACAAAAATTAAGTGTTAGAAAACCCAAGCCTAAAGAAAAATATTTCAGTTTTGGGTGTTATTGAAATTCCCAGCTTAACCCCAAAGGGTCACCAGAATTTTTTGTGTCTTGACTCCTCACCCCCCCTTTGGGAAATCACTAGTCACTTGAAATGCAAGTACTGAGAATTTTGCAGTATGGTTGTTTTTTTTAGTTCTTGCCATTAGGCGATCTCCCCAATGAGAGGTTTGGGGGGGTGTTTTTTCTTTAAGTGGCATACTGTCGAGCAAGGAGCTTGCTTGCATGGATGAAGACAGTCTTGCCCAAAACTTTTCCCAAGCATAAACAAAAAAACTTTTTACTCCATCCCTCAAACTTTGCTTAATCAATCCAGTAAGGGAAAAGTTGTGACCCCTTTGTGGAGGGGTTTGGAATTCGGGTTTAGTCAAGGGGGTTTAAAGTCTATATCCAGGTCAACAGACTTGACTTCTGGTCGCGAATTCCCCAATTCCCCCTGCGTTAGAGAGATCCATCGATTTGAATTTTTGACTGTGCACATTGCGTGTGCAAACTGCTAACTTTGATCTTTATGCTGTGTATCAAAGTATCAAGTTCAGTTTTGACTTTTATTATATTATTTTATATTATTATTTATTTTTTTATATATTTTATTCAGCCTCCCAAACCCCGACGTTTTTTTCGTTTTTTTTCCGTTTTTTTTACCCTAATCGAAATTACGAATTTACTGAAAAAAAAAACGATTTTGACAAAACCCCCCCCCCCCCCTCCAAAAAAAAAAAAAAATAGAAAAGAAAAAAAAAAAATGAGCCCCGGCAAAAAAGGTTTTAAACAAGGGTTAAACTCTTCCATGCTGATTTTCTTCCCGTTGGCTTGCGTTAGCCGAGATCTTTGTCACGCAGGCACTACGGGAAAGTACAGGTAATTTCCCCTGTTGAAAGAAAGAGCCACCGCAAAGTCCCAAACCCCGAAAGGGGAAAGGGGCCGAGGTGGGTGGGGGAGGGGCAATAGGGGGGGGGGAGGGGTTCACAGTGGGCCGGTCAAGTTTCCCGGGGGCAACCATGCCGTTAAGAAGCGTAGGCGACCGCCCCCTCGGTCCCTTTTTTTTTCTTTTTTTTACGGTTACCCTTTACTTTTTTTGGCCCCCCCAAAACCCCCCCCGCCACACGGGTGATCCCCCCTTTTCCCCCCCTTCCCTCTCTCTCCCCCCCCCCTCCCCCCTTTCTTCTCTCTCCTCCCACACACACCCACCCGTCAATTTCTCTTTTAACAAAACACCTAAAACACCAAAACACACTGCACAACATGCACCCACCGCACACACCACACAAAAACCCACCACCCCACACACGTCTTTTATTCCTTCCGATTGTTTTAAACCACTGTCATGTCTTGTAAAAAGTAAAAATCGTTCCCTTAGTGGTGCTGACAGCTAGCCGCCCCCCCTTCCAGTACCCTTTCCACCTCCCCTCCCGTTGGGAAACTTTGCTATTTTAAAAAAGAGTAGGGGCCATGGGTGTGAAAAGTTGGTTCCTGAAAAAAACACAAAATCACAGATCTCTCATTACTTAGAACTTTAGGGGAAACAAGAGATAAAATGAATGGACAGGTTTGGGTTTCATGATCCTTAGTTTCGTTTGTAGCGTTTATGCAAATTGGATATTTGAGTCAAAAATTTTTTGGGATTAATTGCAGCAAAAATTGTTGTTTCTTAGAATATGTGACATGAAATAGCTGTAAATGTTGGTATTTTTCAGCTTTTAAACTTTCTTATGTTTTTTTGAATTAAATTTTTTCTTTTTTTTTTTTAAAGGGGGTCCTTTAAAGAAAGTGAGGTTCAAAAAAAAATTTCCCTACATTTTCTCCCAAATTTCTGTTGAAAACTTAAACACAACACAAAACCCCAACACCACACAACACACACCACACACAACATACCACACACCACACACACACACACCACAACACCACAACCCCACAAAATCTCACCTCCCCCCCCAACCCCCCCCACCCCTTTTTTTATTTTTTTGTTAAAGTCAGCATCTGACATTTCCCCTTTCCCCATCCACACTCTCCACCCCCAAAGACACTTATCTCTTTTCTCTCTCTAAAAGCAAAAAGAATAGTTTTGGCAAGTTTTCGGAAAATGCGCTCTTCTTCTTTTAAAACAAGTGTGCCAAGGGGAAACATAGCCACAATTGGAAAAAAGTGTTTCTAAATAAAAAAATACATCGGACCAAAAAAGATTGTGGGTACTATTTTTGCTTTTTAAAATTTTTTTTTTTGACCTGTCCAAATTCTATTTTTTATTTGTGGGGTGGGTTGCTAAATTATATTTTATATATATTATATATATATATATATATTTTATTTTTTAAAATTTTATGCAGTGGAAAAATCATTTAATCCTTTTGTGCGTAAAAACACTACTATGTTTTTGGAGAATTGCTTTTTTGGATTTTCATGTTGTTCGAAAGCAAAATTAGTTTGTGATGCTTGATGCACTCCACTTCCCAAATCTTGGGAGGGGTTAGATGGGTCAAAAGTTGTAGAAGTGAAAAAAAAAATTTGTGGTTTATTGACTTGCCAATGTAAAATAAAAATTAAAAAACACAAACTTTTGGGAGTAAGACTGTGTGATGGAGTTGATAAAAGGTTGTTTCTCAAAGTTTTGCTAAAAAGGAAAAAAAAAAAGTTTAAGGCGTTTGCTTTATTGGAAGATTTTTTTTTTGTTACTTTGTATTTTTTTTATAGTGAAATTTTAGCAAGCAGGTATTGAATGACAATAACAAGCTAGTGAATGAAATGAACAGTTTGCATAGGAAGTTTGAAGAGCTTGCCAAATGGTGTCAAAAAAAGTAGCTAAGGCCAGTATGGAAGAAAACACAATATTGAAAGTTCAAGTCATACAAAAGGCAGTCTTGTTGATCAGGGTTGATTTGCTGTTGTTGATTACAGAATTGAATACCAGATAGTGATAAATGATTGTCAATCTTAACGGAAAGATAAAGATGATACACCAAAAAAAGAAAAAGTTGTTGTCATTATTCTTTTGTGTTGTTTGGGTTTGGGTTGTGTTTTTTTTTTAAAATATGAAAGTTGTTGGATTGTTTTTGTTTTTTAAAAATATGAAAGTTAATATGTAAATTTTCCAAATGGAGTCTTTGACATCAAAAAAAAATTAGTGAAAAGGGGAAAAGAGACTGAAAGTGTTAATTAACCAGAAGTCACAATACTGAACAGTTTGGGTTTTTTCCCTTGGTGTTTTTGGGTATTTTGTCCTCTCAGTCATACGCATGGCATTATGTTTACTCCCTTTTTTGTACACAAAAATTGTTTAAACAAGTAAAAAATTGTTTCGGAAAGGGGGAAGAAATGAATTGTGAAAAAAAGTCTGCTGTCTCATTCGAGCAATAAATGTTTTACGAATTTAACGACTGACTCGGGGTTTTTTGTTTATGAATTTTTTGGATATGAAAAGTTGTCCCCGTGTATTTTCATATGCGTGCGCTATCTCACCCTGGCTTCTGGCCTGGGTTGGCATTTGTTTTTTTGTGTTTAAAATATGGTTGTTTCGGTGGTTGCTTAAAATATTTTAATGTTTGCTTGGTATTTTTTGTCTTGGATTTTGCTCATTATTTGGCATTCATTTAACTTAAAAATTTTTGGAAATTTAAATGCAGAAAAAAAGAATATTTTGGCCCCATGTCGTTTCAGGGCTGTCAAATATTTGGGGGGTTTTCATACCTCGGCTAGAGCTCCGGGGTTCACCAATAGTGAGTTTTTGTATATGAAATGCTTTTTTCCCCTCTTTAGGTAGCCACACCCCAGCTTCTAGGATAGGTCTAAACATGACCTGTGTGCTTTTTGTTTTTTTAATATGTCATTTTTTCCTACCGTGTTTTGTTTATTTGTGTGTGTGTGTTGGGTTTGCAGGTTTGTTTCAGGGTGTTTGTTTGGGGGGGGGGGGGGGGGGGGGCGCCAAAAAAAAAAAAAAAAGGGGGGGGGGGGGGGGGGGGGGGGGGGGCGGGGGATGAGGATGATAAGTCCTTAAACAGAGGGGGTTTTTCCGTACATGTTGAACCAAAAATAATAACCTTTTTTTTTAGTTCCTACTATAGGCACCCATCGTCTCGGAAGATGGGTTGCGCGTAGTTTTGGCAAAAAAGCGGGAAAGTAAGTTGGGGGGGAAAAGCTGTTTCCCATCAGCAGACCACCCCCCCCTCCCCCCTCCACGCCTTGGAATGATCCATTGGGAAAAGGGAATGCCCATATGAATGGTTCCGTACCGTCGCACCAGCCACCAGAATGTTGCCTATACAGCCCCCGGCTCCCTGGGGCCCAACTCCCGTTTTTCCTTGGGATGTGTCTAAAAAGGACAGGTGTGCATGCTGGATTTTTTTATGTTTATCATCCCCCTTAGCCTCCGGCACCGTGGCTTACTCTTCCAAAAAGGGGGGGAACGGGGTTTTAAGTGTGCACAAAGTGTTTGCGTGTGTTCGCAAAGGGGCCTGGTTTTTTGTCTCATCCGAATGACTGACATTCACTTCGTTTTTTTCGTCAAATGGGAAAGAAAGGGCGGGGCTGGGTACGAACCAGAACCTCACGGTTTATTTGTTGGCAGGCGAAGTCTTAACCCCATCCTGCCCCCTTCCTTCCAAAAGTGTAAACTTTATAAAAAAACTGGCTGCGCATTACAGGAATGTCTGCTCACAAAGCTAAAGCTAGCCCGACACATGCATTTTCCGATGGGCCCTCCTGGGCCCTAACCATTGGACCATCTTTCCAAAATTTTTTCTAAGCGGCGCGCACAACACACACACACACACACAAAACAACGAGCGAGTTTTTTCCCAATGAGGGAAAAAACTTTGATCGCACTAACGCCACCACTAAACACAAGCAGGGGCGGTGGGACAGGTGGGGTTTTTCTTCCTGGGATCTGTATTTGGGCCAAACATAAAAAAGACCCAAAAAAAAAGAAAAACAAGGTAAATAAACCCACGGGCCCTTTGGCCCCGCTTGGCTTTTAAAAGTTTGGCACCCTACCCTCGACCCGGCTAGGGCTATTTGTGGGCAAGTACGTTAAAAAATTTCACCCATTGCCCTTCAAATCTTCTCGCGACACTAGTAAAATGTTGTGCGTCAGCCAAAATGAACGTTCCCTAGACCCTTGTCCGGCTGGTGTAATATTAAAAAAAAACCCAAAACGCGCGAGTTACTAGGTCTTTTTATAAAAAAAGACTTGCAAGCGGTAGGACTAGGCCTGCCTAAGCCGACGCACCAGTTTTATGTTTCCCCGGAACCCTGGTTGGGTCTGTACTTTGGTTTTTCTGCCCTGGTGAATGAGCGAGAAGGGAAGGCTCTTTTTCAGTTCCACGGTCCCAAATCGGTACCGCGCTGGAAAATTTTAAACCAAACTACATTTACTTGACAACAACAATTAGGCCCCTGGCTACGCACAAAATGGTTTTCTTCACTTCCGGGTAGGTACCGATTTGGTGCGTGCCTCCCGCCAGCCTTGTGTTGACCTGAAAAAAGGTAAACTTAGTCTCTCGATCTTGTCACTGTTCTCTCTCTCTCTCCCCTCTCTCTGCCTATCTTTCTCTCTCGGCACTTACTAAACATGCCCGCAGAAAAACGCTTAACAAAACAACATAAACAAAAACTTAAAACAAAAAAAAAACCCCCCAAAACATAAAGATTTAGCCCATTCACTTTACAAACCCAAAGAATGCAACACTGGCACCCATGTAAAGATGAACATCCCAAGTTAGAATTGGCCCGTGCCCCTTTTTGGGGAAGATTACTGGGCAGGGCAAGGAAATTTTTGTTTTTGGGATAATGAATAAACACTTGTGTTTCTTTTTTGATCCTTTCCCGCCCTTACGGGATAAGATAAAAATAATTTAAAAAAAATCTGTTAAAAAAAACAAATAAAT
>JASPKP010008308.1:0-11726 GCA_030674155.1 Stramonita haemastoma | reverse complement strand
TTTTTTCTTATTATACTCCAGTCTCGGACTGTCTCCTGGAATTTTCTCTTTTTTGATTATACTTCCCAGGAGGGGGGAGGGTCTTTCATTTAAAAAACCATCCCGAGCTTCTGAAAATTCTGTTAGAAGAAATTTCCACTTTTCTATCTCTCTCTTTGTTTCTGTCTTTCTCCTCACCTAACTGTCATCTCTTTCTCCTTTTTTTTTGCCTTCCCAGTCCACTCTCCTGCCTTTTTCAACAAAAGATTATGTTTTCGTTATAATGCATTTTTGCCTGTGTTTTTGGCTGGCGACCAGGTAGCGATATTTGTTAGGGATGGGCACACTCAACAGATGGCTATTCTACAGTGGTATTTTCCCTCGTGCTACTTTAAATTTTACTTGAGGAGAAGCGAATGAGGAGGAAGAACCGCGTCTCTCCCCCCCCCCCCCCCCTACATCAACCCCAGAATCAACTTTCCCCTGCAGCCCCTACGGCTGGGTTTGGTTTGTCACGCATTGGACTGAACAGCCACCAGCGAGCCTGCACCAGACGTGGACAGTGCCCTTAATCTTCGTTCGCGAAACCAAGCCATGATGATGATGACTTTTAATGAATGTATTAATAGTTTTGAACTTTGAAATATATTTCTTTTTATTTTTTTATGTGGTGACCTGGGGGATGATAGATTTAAGCCGAATGGCTGGCATCCTCAGAACAGTCTGGTTCGTTATAGGTTAGCCTTAAGGAATGAACTGATATAGGTCTTGTGTCATTTAATCTGGGGTTGTTGTTTTGTTTTTTTTAACCACATGGACAGGGTTAGATATTTGAAAATTTATGTCAGGAGCTGTCGTTTTGAACTCTGTCTCTATGTCTCTGTGTCTCTGTTTGTCTGTCTGTGTGTCTGACAGTGGAGTGACCTGTTGAACCCTTTCTCTGGGCATACCATCCACACACACACACACACCCTCCACAGCCCCCCCCCCCCCCCCCCCCCCCCCCCCCCCCACACCCCCCCCTCTCCCCTCCCCTGTTTTTTGTCCTGTCTCCAGCACAGTGTCTGTAAGTTGTCACTGTAATAGAGCTGTCAGCTCTTCCCAACCGTCACTCTCTCTCCCTCCCTCTCTCTACACTTACTCCCAGTGTCTGTAAGTTGTCACTGTATTAGAGCTGTCAGCTCTTCCCAACCGTCACTCTCTCTCCCTCCCTCTCTCTACACTTACTCCCAGTGTCTGTAAGTTGTCACTGTAATAAAGCTGTCAGCTCTTCCCAACCGTCACTCTCTCTCCCTCCCTCTCTCTACACTTACTCCCAGTGCCTGTAAGTTGTCACTGTAATAGAGCTGTCAGCTCTTCCCAACCGTCACTCTCTCTCCCTCCCTCTCTCTACACTTACTCCCTTCTTCTCTCTCTTCTCCCCTACCCCCCCCCCCCCCCCCTGTCTTTTGTCTTGTCTTGAGCACAGTGCCTGTAACTTAAGGAGAGCTGCCAACTCGTCCAACCATCTCTCTCTCTCTCTCTCTCTCTCTCTCTCTCTCTCTCTCTCTCTCTCTCTCTCTCTCTCTCTTCTCTCTCTCTCTCTCTCTCTCTCTAACACACACACACACACACACACACACACACACACACATTGGGCTGGCAATTTGACAACCGGGTTCGAGTCCGGTTGAGGAGATTTTTCTCCTGGAGTTAACATCAGTGCTGACTCCACTCTCCCCAAAAGTCTTTCGGATGAGACTGTATGTAAACCGAGGCGCGTGTACGACAGCACGCAGAACATCTTGTGCACACGTTAAATCCTGTTCCGCTTGTCGTAACAGTAGGCCATCGTGTGCCGGTAGGAACAGATGACAATATTTACAAAAACTGCATACACACGGGGACCGGAAGAAAAAAAGCACATGATTGCTTATTCTGTTATCCTCGATATAAAAAAAAAGAATAAATAAATAACACACACACACACACACACACACAACACACACACACACACACACACACACAGGCACGCAAGCGTGCAAGTAGACAAGAAAAGGTTGTTATATATGTCTTGTATCGAATCCTTGTCAAGCCCTCCCCCCCCCCGCCCCCACAGTCCTTTGGGTGAGAGTATAATCCGAGATCTCGTGTGCGAACGCACGCAGAAGTGAGAACATCTTGCATACACGATATATCCTGTTCCGCTTTTCGAAAGAGTAGGCCATTGTGTGCCCTTGGGAACAGATGACAGAACATAACACGGGGACTGGATGTAAAATTAAAAAAAAGCACGTGAGTGCTTATTATCCTCCAAATAAAAGAATACTAGTTCTCAAGGTTGAAATAAGTTACTTCAAACCTCTGTTCTATAGTGTTACTTTTCCAGGACACTGTTTAGAAGTGTTTTCAACATCAAGGAATGGATAGTTGAGGTGATCATTTAGATCGTAGTGTTCTAACTTCTGTGCTGAGTGCACAGGTGGGGTTAAAACCTGTTCTTTCATTTAAAAAAGGTAAAGGTGTGCCATAATCTGTGTGGTCGTAGGGGAGCAGAGACCTCGGCTTCTGTAGGGGCCAGCATGTTGAAGGCGGCGCCCATCTCCTCTCGTTTGGTGCTTTACCTTCCCTAACCCTAAAGACGGCAGGTACCCATTGACAGCTGGGTGAACTGGGGGAACTGTACTGTAGCCAAGGCGCACAGACGGTCACCCATCCAACTGGTATCCACGCTGGACTCAGCTTAACTTGGCTGGGGGAAAGCGAGCGCTCTGACCATTGAGCTATCCCCTTCTTTGATTAGCTGCGGCAAAAATACTCATTTCTTTTTATGAAGAAAACGGCACAACATGGCTACAAATGGTGCTTTGTTTGTTAGCTTCAAACTGTGAATTTTCTTTAAAAGCAAATATTCCTTTAAAAGAATTAATGAAGTTCTTAAAAGTCCTTAGAAAGTCCTGAAATTTTCATCCTGAAGTTTTGTAGGAACCTGGTAAATAGAATAAAACAGGTTAACTCGAACTGAATTCTGACATGGAAAAAAGAATTCAAGTGTTGATATGATGATGGTAATACTACTACTACTACTACTACTACTACTACTACTACTACTACTACTACTACTACTACTACTACTACTACTACTACTACTACTAATTACGACAACAACGACAACAACAACAACAACGACAATAATAATATAATAATAATAATAATAATAATAATAATAATAATAATGATGATGATGATGATGATGATGATGATGATGATGATAATTATAAGAAGTTTTTTTTTAAAGGTAAAGGTGTCCCATACATAAATTGTGTGGTCGTAGGGGAGCGAGGCGTCAGAGACCTCAGCTTCTCTAGGGGCCAACATGTTGAGGGTGGCGCCCATCTCCTCTCCCTCCTCCTCTCCTTTGCTGCTTTACCTTCCCTGACCCTTCAGAACATTGCCCTCGCAATTTGACCACCCGGGTGATTCCCGTTGGAGAAGATTTTTCTCCTGGAGTTAACATCAGTGCCGACTCCACTCCCCCAAAAGTCCTTCAGATGAGACTAAAAACCGAGGTCCCGTGTGAGAACGCACGCAGAACATCTTGCGCACACGTTAAATCCTGTTCCGCTTTTCGTAAGAGTGGGCCATTGTGTGCCGGTGGGAACAGATGACAAAATTCACAAAAAACTGCATACACACGGGGACTGGATGGAAAAAAAGCACACGAGTGCTTATTCCATGATCACACGTGGACTGGATGTAAAAGAAAAGCATATGAGTGCTTATTCCATTATCCTCCTTATGAAACAATGGAATTTTTTTTTTTAAACCCAAAGAGGGCAGGTATCCATTGACAGCTGGGTGAACTGGGGGACTGTACTGTACTGAAGCTAAGGCGGCAAATGGTCACCCATCCAACTGGTAACCACGCTCCACGCTGCTTAACTGCCAGCGCTGATAATGATAATAATGAAAATTAAAGTTTTGAAAAAGAATTATTAATAATAATAATAATGATAATAATAATAATAATAATAATAATAATAATAATGATGATGATGATGATGATGTGTAATAAATAATAATAATAATAATAATAATAATAATAATGATGATGATGATGATGATGATGATGATGATGATGATGATGATGATAATAATAATAATAATAATAATAATAATAATAATAATATCAAAACGGAAAACCAGAATAGGGAGGACATCAGTGCAGGCAGCAGGCATTTATTTATTATTTATTTATTTATTCTTTTATATCGAGGATAACAGAATAAGCAATCATGTGCTTTTTTTCATCCGTCCCCGTGTGTATGCAGTTTTGTAAATATTGTCATCTGTTCCCACCGGCACACGATGGCCTACTCTTACGAAAAGTGGAACAGGATTTAACGTGTGCGCAAGATGTTCTGCGTGCGTTCGCACACGGGGCCTCGGTTTAAAGTCTCATCCGAAGGACTTTGGGGAGAGTGGAGTCAGCACTGATGTTAACTCCAGGAGAAAAATCTCCTCGACCAGACTCAACCCGGGTCGTCAAATTGCGAGCGCAATGTTCTGACCACTAGGCTATCCGGCATTCAGGCAGGCAGGTGTCCTACATACAGAACACTATAGGTAGAGGGAGGATGGCAGGTGTGTACAGGAGAGAGGGTGGGGGGGGGGGGGGGGGTGAGGTGTTTCAGCGCCATGTTACTTGAAGTGTCTGGCATCTTCTCTGACAGGGGGGAGAGGAAGAAGGGGGAGGGGGGGTAATTGGTTTTGCAGAGGGGTCTTGGAAGAGGGAGGTGAGAGAGGGGGGGTGGTATGCAAAAGGGAGCTGGGAGAAGGGAGGGGGGGGGGGGTGTAGGAAGAGATGGGCCAGCGTGGGAAACAGATCATGACTGTGAACCACAAGGAGACTTTTGTTAAAGTAGTCTGTCTACTCCACTGTAGGTGAGGTGACTTACTGAACTAGATGGCTTCAGAAATCTTCTGTAAATAAACTTTCGTCCATTCTCTCTCTCTCTCTCTCTCTCTCTCTCTCTCTTCTCTCTCTCTCTCTCTCTCTCTCTCTCTCTTCTCTCTCTCTCTCTCTCTCTCTTCTGTTCTGTCTGTCTGTCTGTCTGTCTGTCTGTCTGTCTCTCTCTCTCTCTCTCTCTCTCTCTCTCTCTCTCTCTCTCTCTCTCTCTCTCTCTCTCTCTCTCTCTCTCTCTCTCTCTCTTCTCACTCACTCACTCTCTCTCTCTCTCTCTCTCTCTCTGTCTCTCTCTCTCTCTCTCTCTCTCTCTCTCTCTCTCTCTCTCTCTCTCTCTCTCACACACACACACACACACAAACACACAACACACACACACACACACACACACACACACACACACACACACACACACACACACACAAAACATGTGGCAATTTTACGACCCAGGTTCCAGTCCGGTTGAGGAGATTTTACCCCTGGAGTTAACATCAGTGCTCACTCCTCTCTCCCCAAAAGTCCGGATGAGACTATAAACCAAGGCCCGTGTGCGAACGCACGGCACATCTTGCGCACACGTTAAATCCTGTTCCGCTTTTCGTAACAGTAGGCCATCGTGTGCCCGTGGAAACATGACATTTACAAAACTGCATACACACGGGGACTGCATGTAAAAAAGCACGAGAGCTTATTCCATTATCCTCGATATAAAAGAATAAATCAATCAATAAATCTCATACTGGGGAATTCTCTCTTTCTCTGTCTCTCTCTCTTTCACACACACACACACACACACACACACACACACACACACACACACACACACACACACACACACACCACACACACACACACACACACACACACACTCACACACACACACGCGAACACGTACACGCACTCGCACGCTCTAAAAGACAGTGTCTGAATGCCCCCAAAACAATAGTGAAAAAATGATGAAGAGATTTACGCACATACCCCGTACTAATCTCTAACTGTCAAGCCATACTGACTTCAGTCTATAATCTATTTCATTTTATTTTATTGTATACCATTTTATATCACAGCAAATTTCCCTGCGTGAAATTCGGGCTGCTCTCCCGGAGAGAGCTCGTCGCCACAAGCTCAGGGCCTACCCATTTTTTCTTCTCTTTTTCCTGTAAGCAACTGTATTTGTTTCCCAACGTGAGTGGCTTTTTTCTACAAAATCTTGCCAGGGACAACCCTCTTGTTTCTGTGGGTTCTTTCACGTGCGCTAAATAATGCTGTGAAACTCACCGGACCTCGGTTTATCGTCTCATCCGAAAGACTTAGCGCCCAGACCACCACTCGTGGTCTAATGGATGGGGGAAAAAATTGGGGTCCAAACGGGATTCGAACCACCGCACACTCCGACCCGTACTTTTTCGCTTTCTAGGCAGGCGCGTTACCTCTAGACCACCGATCCACCATGTCCACGTACGACCAGGATACACCGGTCTGAACATGATGGATCAGTAAACATCCCTTTCATCAAAAACGAGGAATACCATCAATACTTAAGTTTAAGGAATAACACAAGAACCACTTAGCCGAAAACTTATTATTATTATTATTCTTATTCTTCTTCTTCTTCTTCTTCTTCTTCTTCTTCTTCTTCTTCTTCTTCTTATTATTATTATTATTATTATTATTATTATTGTTATTATTATTATTGTTGTTGTTATTATTATTTGTATCAAGTATAATGGAATAAGCAGTCATATGCTTTTTTACATCCAGTCCCCGTGTATATGCAGTTTTGAAATTTTTGTCATCTGTTCCCACCGGCACATGATGGCCTACTCTTACGAAAAGCGGAACAGGATTTAACGTGTGCTCAAGATCTGCGTGCGTTCGCACAGGGCCGCGGTTTTTGTTTGAACACTCAATTTATTCCGATCTAAGGATAACATTTTTTTACTCAGTGTATTAACTCTTACCAGTGTCACTCAGAGTTACTGACAACATCAAATGGAGAACACAGTCATAATGATAATATCCAGATCATTATCACAGTCATAATGATACTATCCAAATACATTATTCCATTCCATTAATAGAAGGAATAAATTGTTGTCATAATGTGACTTGATTGAAGCGTTTATTAAATAATGTTATATGTCTTTAAAGTTTTGTTTGAACTTTCAACCTGAATTGAAATATTACATTGGGACTTGTACTGATTTTGATGTATACTATTAACATATCAATGCAGTCTGATATAATTGTTTATCAAGCTCAGAGTTCAATACTCTGATTAACTGACCGTTTTTATACACTGATAAACTGACCGTTGTTGTACTCTGATAAACTGACTGTTATTATACACTGATAAACTGACCATTGTTATGCACTGGTAAATGACACTAATAAATTGACCGTTATTATACACTGGTAAACTGACCGTTGTTATGCACTGGTAAATGACACTGATAAATTGACCGTTATTATACACTGATAAACTGACCGTTATTATACATAGATAAACTGACCGTTATTATACACTGATAAACTGACCGTTATTATACTCTGATAAACTGACCGTCATTATGGTTATAATATATATATATATATATATATATATATATATATATATATATATATATTATATATATATAAAAGACCGTCATTATGATTATACACTCAACTGATAAACTGAGCGTTATCATACACTGATAAACTGACCTTCATAAACACAGATAGTATAGTAACGATATAATTATTGATAAGTTAACAGTTGTGATTTAGTTAGGGAAAAAAGCGATGACGTAAACTACGTGCTGTTGTCGTGGAAAGCAGATGTGGTGAATGGAATATAGGACACAATACACTACGGCCTTACAGTGTAACGCAATGCAATACTATAGGTGCATTGCTATGCAATACTATACGGTGGTTTGCAATACAAAGCTATTTGGCGGATTGCAATGCAATACTATAAGATGGATTACAATGCAATACTATAAGATGGATTGCAATGCAAAACTAATCGGTGGATTGCAATGCAATAAGATACTATGGATTGCAACGCAAAACTTCGGTGGATTGCAATGCAATAATACTCGGTGGATTACAATACTATACGATGGATTACAATGCAATACTATACGGTGGATAGCAATGCAATACTTTACGATGGATTGCAATGCAAAACTATTCGGTGGATTGCAATGCAAAACTATTCGGTGGATTGCAATGCAATACTTTACGGTGGTTTGCAATGCAAAACTATTCAGTGGGCTGCAATGCAATACCATACGATGGATTGCAATGCAAAACTATTCGGTGGATTGCAATGCAATACTATGCGGTGGATTGCAATGCAATACTAAACGATGGGTTACAATGCAAAACTATTCAGTGGATTGCAATGCAATGAATACTACGCGGTGGATTGCATTGTAAAAAATATTCGGTGGATTGCAATCCAATACGATACGATGGATTGCAATGAAAAACTATACGATGGATTGCAATGCAATACTATTCGGTGGATTGCAATGCAAAACTATTCGGCGGACTACAATGCACTACTTTACGGTGGATTGCAATGCAAAACTATTCGGTGGACTGCAATGAAATACTATACGATGGATTACAATGCAAAACTATTCGGTGGACTGCAATGCAATACGATACGACGGATTGCAACGCAAAACTATTCGGTGGATTACAATGCAATACTATACGATGGATTGTAATGCAAAACTATACGGTGGTTTGCAATACAAAGCTATTCGGCGGGTTTCAATGCAATACCATACGATGGATTACAATGCAAAACTATTCGGTGTATTGCAATGCAATAAGATACTATGGATTGCAACGCGAAACTTCGGTGGATTGCAATACAATAATACACGATGGATTGCAATGCAATACTAAACGATGGATTGCAATGCAAAACCATACGGTGGATTGCAATGCAATACTAAACGATGGATTGCAATGCAATACTATACGGTGGGTCGCAATGGAAAACTATTTGGTGGATTGCAATACCAAACTCTTCAGTGGATTGCAATGCAAAATTATTCGGTGGATTGCAATGCCATACCATACGATGGATTGCAATGCAAAACTATTCAGTGGGTTGCAATGCAATGAATACTACGCGATGGATTGCAATGCAAAACTATTTGGTGGATTGCAATCCAATACGATACGATGGATTGCAATGAAAAACTATACGATGGATTGCAATGCAATACTATACGGTGGATTGCAATGCAATACTATACGGTGGATTGCAATGCAGTTCCTTCCTCCAAAGGGATGCCTGGGGCCTGTCAATCAATATACATAGAATCCCCGTCTTCTGGAAATTCTGTGCTAGGAATTCCCCCTTTCTTTCTACCCCTCTGTTTCCGCCTTGCTCCTTCCTGTTCACCCTGTCACCTCCTTCTTGTCGACTTTCTGCCTTCTCCGTCCATTCTTATAACCTTTTTTTGCACAGAAAAGACTAAGAAGATCATTCTATCCCAAGCCGATTTCGAATTCCGATGCGCTGGGCCTGGTTCGAATCCTAATCCGACCCAAAACTATTCAATGGACTGCAATGCAATACTATACGATGGATTGCAATGCAAAACTATTCGGTGGATTGCAATCCAATACGATGGATTGCAATGAAAACTATTCGGTGGATTGCAATGCAAAACTATTCGGTGGATTGCTATGCAATACTACACGGTGGATTGCAATGCAATACTGTACGGTGGATTGCAATGCAATACTGTACGATGGATTGCAATGTAATACTATACGGTGGCTTGCAATGCAAAACTATACGGTGGATTGCAATGCAATCTACACGGTGGATTGCAATGCAATACTATACGGTGGATTGCAATGCAGTTCATTCCTCCAAAGGGATGCCTGGGGCCTGTCAATCAATGTACATAGAATCCCCGTCTTCTGGAAATTCTGTGCTAGGAATTCCCCCTTTCTTTCTACCCCTCTGTTTCCGCCTTGCTCCTTCCTTTTCACCCTGTCACCTCCTTCTTGTCGACTTTCTGCCTTCTCTCTCCATTCTTATAACCTTTTTTTGCACAGAAAAGACTAAGAAGATCATTCTATCCCAAGCCGAATTCGAATTCCGATGCGCTGGGCCTGGTTCGAATCCCGTTCCGACCCAAAACTTTTCCCCCATCCATGAGATCATGAGTGGTGGTATAGGTGCTAGTCTTTCGGATGAGACGATGAACCGAGGTCCCGTGTGTTACGCATCATTATTTAGCGCACGTAACAGAACCCACGGCAACAAGAGGGTTGGTTGTCCCTGGCAAAATTCTGTAGGAAAAACCCACTCTGAGCTAGGGAAACGAACACAGTTGCAAACAGGAAAAAGAAGAAAAAAATTGGTAGGCGCTGCACGTGTGGCAACGTGCTCTCCCCGGGGAGAGCAGCCCGAATTTCATGCAGAGAAATCTGCTGTGACATAAAGTTGTATAAAATAAAATTAAAACGATACGATCCGATCCGATGCGATGCGATACGATACGATACGATACGATACGATACGATACGATACGATACGATACGATACTACACTACACTACACTACACTACACTACACTACACTACACTACACTACACTACACTACACTACACTACACTACACTACACTACACTACACTACACTACACTGTACTGTACTGTACTGTACTGTACTGTACTGTACTGTACTGTACTGTACTGTACTGTACTATACTATACTATACTATACTATACTATACTATACTATACTATACTATACAATGCGATGCGATACTATACGATACAATGCGATACGATACGATACGATACGATACGATACGATACGATGCAATGCAATGCGATACGATACGATGCGATCCGTACCATACGATACGATGCGATACGATACTATGTGATACTATACGATACGATACGATGCGATACGATACGATGCGATACGATACGATACGATACGATACGATACGATACGATACGATACGATCCGTACCATACGATACGATACGATACGCTACCTTACAAAGGATTATTCAAATCTTTTATTTTGAGGATTATGGAATATTGATTTATTGATTGATTGATTTATTTATGTCACAGTAGATTTCTCTACGTGAAATTCGGGCTGCTGTCCCGGAGAGAGCGCGTCGCCACAAGTGCAGAGCCCACCCTTTTTTAAAATTTATTTTTATTAAAAATATTTTAGCCTTGAGCCGCCCTGGGGACTCCAACTCTCCTATTTTTCCTCAGGGATGGTGTCTAAACACACACCTGTATACATGCTGGTTTTTTTTTTATTTATAATTTTGTCATCCGCTCCTACCGGCACACAATGGCCTGTTCTTTCGAAAGGTGGAACGGGGTTTTAACGTTGTGCGCAAGATGTTCTGCGTGCGTTCACACACGGGGTCTCGGTTTATAGTCTCATCCGAATGACTCCAATAAATCCGAATATACTTTATCTACATTTATTTTCATTTATATATTTAAGATTTTTTTTTTTCATTTAGAGGAAAATGAAATAAGCACTAATGTGCATTTTTAAAATCTACAATCCCGTGTATGCTTTTTTGTAAATTTTGGCACCCGTTCCCACCGGCACACAATGGCCCACTCTTCCGAAAAGCGGAACGGGTTTTTAACATGTGGGCAAGATGTTCTGCCGCGTGTTCTCACACAGGACCTCGGTTTATAGTCTCATCCGAAGGACTTTTAGGGGAATGGAGTCGGCACTGATGTTAACTCAAGGAAAAAATCCCTTGCACGTCATTTAAAAAAAAAATCTATT
>JASPKP010008307.1:0-11726 GCA_030674155.1 Stramonita haemastoma | reverse complement strand
TTTTTTCTCTCCTCTCTAACCTCTTCCTCCCCCTTTTTTTTTTTCCCCGGCGGGAAAAAAAAGCCGCCAAAAAAAACCCCAAAAAAACACCCCCCACCCCCAAAAAAACCCCCAAAAACCCACCCCAAACCCACCCCCCAAACCCCCAAAAAAAAAAAAACCCCCCCCAAAAAAAAAAACCCCACCCCAAAAATCCCCACAAAACCCCCCCAAAAAAAACCCCCCCCCCCCCAAAACCAAAACCAAAAACCCCCCAAAAACCACCAAAAAAAACAAAAAAAAAAACCCCCCCAAAAAAAAAAAAAAAAAAAAAAAAAAAAAAACCCCTCCCCCAAAAAACCCCAACCCCAAAAACCCAAAACAAAAAAAAAAACCCGAAAAAACCCAACCCAAAACACCCCCCCCCCCCCCCCCCCCCAACCCCCCCCCCCCCAAAAAACCAAAACACACACAAAAAAAAAAAAAAAAAAAAAGGGAAAAAAATAAAAAAAAGGTTTTTTTTTTTTTTTTTTTTTCCCCCCCCAAAAAAAACCCCCTTTTTAAAAAATTTTTAAAATTTTTTTCCCCCTTTTTTTTTTTTTTTTTTTTTTCCCCCCGGTTTTTTCTTTTTTTTGGGGGTTTTTTCCCCCTTTTTTTTTTTTAAAAATTTTTTTTTCCAAAAACCTTTTTTTTTTTTTTTCCCCCAAAAAAAAAAAATTTTTAAAAAAAATTTTTAAAAATTTTTTTTAACCCCAAAATTTTTTTTTTTCCCTTTTTTTTTTTGGGGTTTTTTTTTTTCTTTTTTTCGGGGATAAAAAAGGGGCCCCCCCTTTCCCCTTTTTTTTTTTTAATCCCTTTTTCCCCCTTTTTCCCCCCCTTTTTTTAAATTTTTTTTTTTTTTTTCCCCCCCGGTTAAAGGGGTTGTTTGGGGTTGGGGGGCGGGGGGGGGGGGGGGGGGGGGGTTTTTTTTTTTTTTTCCCCCCTTTTTTTTTTTTTTTGGGGGAAATTTTTAAAAAAACCTTTGGCCGGGTTTTTAAGGGTTTCCCCAAAAAAGGGGGTTTTTTTTTTTTTTTAAAAAGGGCTTTTTTTCCCCCCGGGGTTTTTTTTAAATTTTGTTTTTTTTTTTTTTTTTTTGGCCCCCCTTTTCCCTGGGGGTTTGGGGTTTTTTTTCCTTTGGGGGGGCCGGTAGGGTTTTTTTTTTTTGGGGGTTTTGGGGAAATTGGGGGGGTTTTTTTTTCCCCCTTTTTTTTGGGGGGTTTTGGTTTTTTGAATTTTTTTTGGGTTTTTGTTTTTTTTTTAAAACCCCCCAAAAAAAACCCCCCCCCAAAAGGGGGTTTTTTTTTCCCCAAAAAAAGGGGGGGGGCCCCGAAAAAATTTTTAAAAAAAAAAACCCCCAAAAAAATTTACCCCCCCCCCAAAAAAACCCCTTTTTTTTCCCCCCCAAAAAAAATTTTTTTTTTTTTTTCCCTTTCCCCCCCTTTTTTCCCCCCCCAAAAAAAAACCCCCCCCCAAAAAATTTTTTCCAAAAAAACCCCCTCCCCCCCCAAAAACCCCCCCCCAAAAAAAAAACCCCCCCCCCCCCCCCCCCCCCAAAAAAATTTTTTAAAAAAAACCCCCCCAAAACCCCCCAAAAATAAAAAAAAAAAAAGGGGGGGGGGAAAAATTTTTTTAAAGGGAGGGGGGGCCCCCTTTTTGGTTGGGGGGGAAAAAAAACCCCCGGGGGGGGGGGGGGGTTTTTTTTTTGGGGGTTTTTGGGTCCCAAAAGGGGTTTTTGGGGTTTTAAAAATTTTTTTTTTTTTTTCCCTTTTTTCCCCCCAATTTCCCCCCCGGGGGAGATGAAAGCATGGAAATTGATAATTTTTTTGCCAGCTTGTTATTAAAACAGATTTTTGGTTTTTTGAGTGTTTGTCTCGTTTATGTGTTTTCCCCCCAAAATACGTAAGTGGGCATTTTTGTACTGTAGAAATTTTGGAAACACATACCACACACACTTACGGCGCGGGGGGGGCGCGCACACATCATACAAAAACACAAAACCAACACACACCCCCCAACCCCACAACACACACCAACCACACCACACCCAAACCTCAACCTCCCCCTCCTTTTTTTATACATTCTTTTTTTTTCGATATTTTTTTTCAATCAAACACGCCCTTCCAACCACACACCCCAACACAACACACACGCACACGCACACCCCAACAACGCAACACACCATAACACCAGACACACAGACAAAAAAGCCACACACCCCCCACACCACAACCCCAAACACACACACAACACACACACACCCACACACCCACACACACACACACACACTGCTCAGAAGAAAAAAAATTTGGAGGCGGGGGCCGGAAAGAGTGCGTTTATTTTTTTGAGGGGGGGAAAGCCCAAAAGGGGTTTTTGGCGGCAATGCTACTATCTAATCTAAGGCGTCTCTGTCTATCAGATGGTGATTTAGTGCGATTAAATGAAAAAAATTTTCTTTGCCCCTTGGGGTAGTTTTTGTCCCTTTTTTTCCCTTTCCCCCCCCCCCTCCCCCCCCAATGTCAAACTTTTTCGTAAGTTTCTTTTTTTTTCCAAATTTAACGGTTGTTTTCTACAAAATTTCCCCTTTTTTCTCTTTCCCCTCTCTCTCTTTCCCTTTTCCTTTCTTTCCTTTTCCCTTTTTTCTTTTTTCTGTTGTGTGTGTGGGGGTTTGGGGTTTTGGGGGGCCCCGGGGGCCCCCCCGCGGGGCCCCCGGGGCCCGGGAGCAACAGGTGTCCACTGGGGGTTTTTTTAAAATTAAAAATAAAATTACAAAAAAAAAAAAAGAAGGGGGAAAAGGGGGGGAGGAAAAGGGGGGAAAATAAGGGTGTGTGTGGGTTTGGGGGTTTTCCCCCCGGGGGAAAAAAATTTTTTAAATTCCTTGAATTTAAAATTTTTTTTTTATTTTTGTTATTTTAAAATTTCTTTCTTTTTTTTTTTTGTTTTTTTTTTAAAAATTTTTTTTTTTTTATTTTTTTTTGGGTTTTTTTTGGGAAAAAAAAAAGGGGGGGGAATGGGGCGGGGTTTTTTTTTTTTTTTTTTTTTTTTTGGGTTTTTTTTTAAAAAGTTCGGGATTTCCCGGCCAAACCCCCAACTCACACTTGTGGGGATGCACTGTGCTGTGCAGAAAACGCACGTAAAACCCGGGTTTTCATGGGCGGGCCTGGTCTATGATTTGGATGATGGGGTTTGTTGTTCCTTTACTGAGCAGTAAGCTTGTGTTTTTCCCCTTTTTTTTGTTTGTTTTTCTTTCTTTTTTTTTTTTTTTCTTGTTTTTTTTTTTTTTCTTTTCTTTTTCTTTTCTTTTTTTTTTTCTTTTCTTTTTTTGTTTTTTTTTTTTTTTTTCTTTTTTTTTTTTTTCTTTCTTTTCCTTCTTTTTTTTGTTTGTTTTTGTTGGTAGCATTCAATTGGAGTTTTTTTTTTTTTTTTTTTTTTTTGGGGAAAAGTGTTACTAGAGGGAATGAAAAAAGGCGATTCAAGTTCTTTGTCAGAAGAATCACGACCCCCAAAAAAGGGAAAAAAAGAATGGGGACCCCGTCTTCTTGTAATACCCTGCCAAAGAAAGGAAAAAAAAATCAAGCAAGTCGAAAAAAAACCATCAGTTCATAAGCCTTTCGGGCAAGATCTTGGAGGGTAGTCCTCAAAACAGACTAAAAAAAAAAAAAAGAAAAAAACCCTGGCAGAAAACAAGGGGTTTTGACCAAAACGCAGACAAGGGAAAAAATTTTTAACCTGAGAATTTGTTAGGAAGCATCCCAACACCAAAAAATTGTCCCAAAATTTTTAGACTTAAAAAAAGGCCTTTGCGGGTATGGAGACGGCCTTGGCAAGTATCAGGCACTTAACATTGAAAACTCCAAATTTGAAGTCCAAGGTCTGTACGAGAATGCAAAAGTGCAGTTTTATGAAACCCCACGGGGCGGTTTTCAAGACCAGGTTTGGGGCCCCCGCCAGGGCCCCCCTTTCTCACCTGACTTTCCCCCCCTTTTTCCTAAAAAAATCAGACAGGGGAACCCCCAAAAACCACCCCCTTTCCCTTTTCCTTGGGGGCCCCCTTTTTTGAAACCCTCAATTTGCAGATGAATTGACCTCGGGGGGGAAAGCAAAAAAAGAATGAAAAATCCTCACAGACAGTCTAACAGACGAGGGGGGGTTTAGGGGCCAGGGGTTTTGTCCAGGAAACGAAGATCTGGCAACGGCGGGGAAATGCAGCACGGAAATAAAGATGAAGGGAAATATTGGAAGAGGTGACCCAATTAAATACTTGGGCTCACCTAAAAAAAATTGGCAATAAAAAATGAGGTGAAAGTTTGCTTGCAACGCAAATCTGCTCTGGGTCAAACCCCAAAGGTCTCAGAAGAAACAACATCAGCTTCTGCCCCAAATCCCCTTACAAACCCCTCGTGATATTTTTTTTTTTTTTTTTTCCTCTGAACAGGGGTTAGAGAGAAGAATCCAAGCATTCGGAACAAGTGCCAAGAAGCTCCCCAAAAAATCTAAAAAAAACCAAGAAAAAACTATGTGAAGAAGAAATAAAAAAAAAGGTGTGGGCCCCCCAAAAGTTTGCCCCACCAAAAAAAGGGGAAAATTTTATGTGGTTTGGTCACCTACAAGACACCCCCCTAGCAAAAAAAATCTTGCAAGGAACAGTCGAGGGCAAAAAGAAGAAGAGGCCCCAAAAAAATATGGGGGTTGGGGAAAAATCAAAAACTGGACTGCCCCAACCCCCCCAAAAGCCCCCCAATAGCCCCCAAAAAGGATGTGAAGCATGGAAAAAAATCTCCGTTGCGTTTCTTCATGTTCCCCCCCCCCTCCTTTGGGCTTGGGGATGAGTGGTTTGGGGGGAGGGGGGTTTTTTAACTTAAAAGGGTAGTTGTAGGTTAAGGCTTCCTGCTTTTTTTGGGCAGGGTTTTCCTGTTTTCAGTGGGCCCGGTTTTTAGCCCCCCCCAGTGCGCGCGCGCGCCCACACCCCCCACACACTTACAAACCACACACACCCCCAAACCCACAAACACACACAAACCACCAAAACACACACCACACGCGCGCGCGCGCGCCCCCCCGCTAACAACCAGCCCACACACCGACGACAGAAGAGACAGCAGACCACAACACCCCCCCACCACCCCCCCACACACCACAACACACACCACACACACACACACACACACACACCTGAACAACAAAAAACCACCCCCAAAAGGGACTGACAAAAATGTATAAATTTTTTGGGGTTTACGAGACATTTTCGTAAATTTTTTTTTTCTTTGGATTTTTAAGAGGCAGTTTTCTGTGAGTCTGGTGTCTTGTTCAAAAATCCCCCCCCCCTCCCCCCTTTCCCCCTCCCCCCCCCCCCCCCCCCCTTTTCCCCCCCCCCCCCCCCCCCCCCTTCCCCCCCTCTTCTTCGCCCCCCCCCCCCTTCTCTCTTCCCCCCCCCCTCTCTCTCTTTCTCCCACACTTTTTCCCCTGTCTCTCTGTGTTTTCTGTCTCTGTCCTTCTTGTCTGGGGGGTCTGTCTGTCCGTCCGGGGCCGTCCCTTCTCCTCTCCTTTCCTCCTTTTCCTTCCTTCCCTTTTCCCTCTTCTTCTCTCCTCTCTTTTTTTCTCTCTCTCTCCTTTTTTTTTTTCCTTCTTTTATGCACAATTTTGTGTTTTTTTTTTTTTTTTCTTTTTTTTCTTTTGGGGTTGGGGTTTTTTTGGGTGTGTGTGTTTTGGTGTGTTTTGTTGTGGGTGTGGGTGGGGTGTTTTTGTTTTTGTGTTTTCCCCTCTCTCTCTCCTTTACCTGTGTTGCTATCTGTCGGTCGTCTGTTGTCTGTCTGTTTTTGTCTTTGTCGTTGTCTTTGTCTGTCCTCTCTCTCTCTCTTCTCTCTTCTCTCTTTCTCTTCTCTCTCCTTTCTCTCTCTCTTTTCCTCTCTCTCTCTGCTGTCTATCTTATTCTCCTCTCTCTCTCTCTCTCTTCCTCTCTCTCTCTCTCTCTCTCTCCTCTCTTCTCCTCTCTTTCTCTCTCTCTCTTGTCTCTGTTCTTGTTAAGGGGGTGTGTTTTGTGTGTGGGGTGTTTTGTGTTTTGTGGGTGTGGTTTGGGGTGTTTTGTGTGTGTGTTTTTACCCGTCTGTCTGTCTGTTGCTGTCTGTCTGTCTGTCTGTCGTTGTTGTCTGTCTCTCTCTCTCTCTCCTCTCTCTCTCTCTCTCTCTCTCTCTCTCTCTCTCTCTTCTCTCTCTCTCTCTCTCTCTCTCTCTCTCTCTTTTTCTCTCTCCTCTTTTTTTTCTCTTCTGTTCGTTGACACTGCAGAGATGTGAAAAGATTGGGGTTGGCGAAGCTCTGCTTCTAGGCCTAACACGCTCTCAGTCTTAATACCAAGTCAGTCCACGGCTGTCATTTTGCCAAGGCCAAGGACAAGACGCTTTGTTCCGTGGTTTTTTTTTTTTGGTGTGTTTTACTTTTACTTTTTATTCTCTTGTCTGTTCAGTCGTATTGAAGAAGCTTTGTGTGTGTGTAAGACTAAGAGTGTTGAGTGTCGTCTTGCGAAGAGAGCTTGATTTGTGCTTTGGAAAGTGGATGTGCGGAGTGTGTTTTCTGCTGTGTGGATGATCAGATTTGAGAAAGGAAACGGTTTTGTGTTAGTATTATCATTTTTTATTTGTTTATTCATCTTTTTTTTGTTTGTTTGTTTGTTCTCGGATTAGAGCTTCAATGTTCATTTAAAGGTGAGATTTTGTGTGTGTGGTGTTCAAAAACTGCTTTGACTTACCATTCTTATTAAGGTAGCCGCATTTCGTCTGCAGGGGATGATGATGATGATGATGATGATGACTATTATAATTATTATTATTCATCTCATTATCACACCATCATTATTATTATCATTATTATTTTTATTATTATTATTATTATTATTATTATTATTATTATTATTATTATTATTTTATTATTTTTTGTTGTTGTTGTTGTTGTGTTAACATGCATCGCGCTTAATTTTTTTTTTTCATAGGTTTTTCTTCTTTTTTTTCTTCTTCTTCATCTTTCGTTCGTAAGTAGGCTACTCGTGTCTTTCGATCAATTTTCAGTGATGTTGTAGACATATGATATTGATAGCGTATCGTGGGAAACAAGACGACAAGATTTGCAAAAAAAAATGCATGCACACGGGGACTAGATGTAAAAAAAAAAAAAGACACGAGTGCTTATTTCATTTATTTATCATCGATATAAAAGAATAAATAAAATAAATATGAAAGAATAAATAAGATAAGTATGAATATTTTGGACTTTTCAAGTGTCGTCTGTGGTTCAGCTGTGTCGTTCAAAATCCAGGCTGTCTAATTTTGGCTACATTTCACCATAGATTTCTTGTCATGTTATTTAACGGAAAACTGCGCGCGGGCGTGCGTGCGTGCGTGCGTGGTGGCGTGCGTGTGTGTGTGTGGTGTGTGTGCGTGCGTTGCGTGCGTGTGTGTGTGTGTTGTGTGTGTGTGTGTGCGTGTGTGCGTGCGTGTGTGTGTGTGTCTGTGTGTGTGTGCGTGTGTTGTGTGTGTGTGTGTGTGTGTGTGTGTGTGTGTGTGTGTGTGTGTGTGTGTGAGAGAGAGGTCAATATCATTGTCTGCCACAGCAATTTTAGTTTTTTTGAGGTTATTTTTTTGGTTTTGTTTTTGTTTTTTGTTTTCTGCCACAAGGCTACAGCTTTCATTGTTGTGAGAGTATGTTATGTTTAGTGATGTTTTTGTGTGTTGGGGTTAAGATTTTGTTTCTTCAACTGTTTGTCTGTTTGTTGGCAAATTAAAGCGTATGATTTAGATCTGTATATTTGAAAGAGTGAAAATGCGGGCAAAGCTTTAAGACTCGGTTCTGATAGTGGGTTTTTTGTTTTTTGTTTTGTTAATTCGCTTTAGCAAAGAGCGTATAATTAGGCATATGAAATAGGTTTTCTTTTTCCAACAACATTATTGTTAGAGTTAAAATGCTTTTGGTAGAGTATGTGGATTAAATTCTAAGTCAGTCAGGTCCAAACTTGGTTTTCAGTGCTCGTGTTGAATATGATAGAAGTCTTCGAAACGGTTGTGAGGCTGGTGTAATTTTATATATATATATATATATTATATTTATATATATATATATATATATATATATATATATATATTTTATATAATATATATAATTATCCAGGTGAGTGATGCTTGTTAGTCTTTGTGCATCTTATTACATTGATATTTATAATGATCGGATCTGTGTTGTGATTTTGTACTGGTTATGATTGGTGCTTATTTCAATATAACTATGTTATTCTTTCATTCTTGCAATACCCACACCCCCCTTTCCCCCCCAAAAAAAAGGAAAAGAAAGAAAAGAAAAAGAAAGGTCTAGATGTTTAGCATTAATATTGTTGTACTTTTTCTAATTAGGACTGATTAATAATAAAAGAGCAGAAGAGCTAAACAATTCTTAATAATTGTTGTTTAGCTCTTCTGCTCTTCCTCCCCCCCCTTGTTCTCTGATTGTAATATCTTTTTGTGGAAAGTAGGCTATCTTAAGTCAAGTCAAGGTTTAAGTCAAAACATTTTAATTATCCCATGAAGAGCAGTTACAATTAAGTGGCAAATAAAAGTATAGCTTATAGCGATATTTATGCTTAAAATAGTTACATTGAAACAAGCAGCAAAACATTAAAGTATGTCTGTTATCATTCATCATCATAATATCATCATCATTCATTCATCATTATAACGATAATATTATCGGACCCTGGCTGTTAAATCGCGGAGCGTGACAGATGACACTCTAACCTCTAGGCTACCCCATCCCCCCCGCTCCCCCCCCCCCCTTTTTGCCCCCCCCCCTCACTTCACCCCCTTGTTGCGAAATAAAGGTCAGAGATTTAAAAGGAGTTGTTACCGTGTCGCCAAAACACTTAAAAATTCAAGGAGTTTTCTTGAAAATCTGAAGGATTTGACACACACTCCACGGATCAAAAAACAAAAAAAAAAAAATCAAACCTGAGAAAAAAGGCAATGTTCATGACAGATCTGAGAGATTTTTTTTGTTTTTTACCCCGCAGATTTAAGCAGGTCAGCGGGGTTACCAGTTGGATGGGGGGGTGCGCGCTTGCGGGTTCACCCCAAATCCCCAAGTCCACCCAGCGTAAATGGGTACTGCCCTCTTTTTTAGCTCGGGAAGGTAAACCGCGAGGGAGGGAGATGGGGGCCGGGCCTCAATTTGCTGGTCCCCCCTAGAAAAGTTGAGGTCTTGAGCCTCGTCCCCTAAACCCATGGTTTGGGGGGCACTTTTCCCCCTTTCCTTTTTGTTCAATGTGGATGTTGGTTTTTCGGATGAAAAAATAAAGGAAACGATGATATCGCAGGATATCTGTCATTTTTTTTAAGGGGGAAAGGTGTCCCATAACCCATGTGGTGTAGGGGAGGAGGGATCAGAGACTAAATTCTCTAGGGCCGCATTTTGAGGGGGGCCCATTCCTCCCTATGCTTTAACTTCCCGGGGACCTTAAAAAAGGAGGTACCATTGACAGTGGGGAAAAACGGGGGGGAAAATGTACTGTACCAAGGCTGAAAAAGGTCACCCATCACTTGGTAACCCGCTTGACGTGCTTAAAATTGGCCGGGGGGGGGGGGGGGGGGGGGGGGGGGAGGGAAGCCAGTGCTCGCCCCGAGCTATTCCCCTCCCCTGTATATTTTAGGGGGGGTTTAAAAACAGAGTTGTAAGTTTTTTTTCCCCCCCATTTTTTAAAGTCAAACCTGGGATAAAAATACACCTTTGCGGAAGTCGAATGCGTGGGCCGGGGTTTTCGGCGCTTAACGGCAGCCAACGCTGATTTCGCTCATTTAAGACAAACAAAAAGATTGTCTGATCATTGAGCGTTCGAGGGGCGAGAGGAAAAAAAAAAAGGCCCTTGAAACGAGGACACTTGCCATTAGTGCACTAAAAGAGCATTTTTAGCGCTTTGTTGCATGCTGTTAGGGCTAGTAGATGTACTGCATGATTCATGCACTGTGTGTTTGCAAGGGGGGGGTTTTTCTAGAGGAAAAAGCGCCTGTCTAGGAGGAAAAGTGGGCCGAGTGTGCGGGTTCAAACCCCTGTTTGGGCCCAAAAATTTTTTTCCCCATCCATTGGGGGGTATGAGTGGTGGTTGGGTGCAATCTTTTGGGGGGGAAAAATAAGCCAGGTTCGGGGTTTTTAAAATTTTTATTTAGCTCTATAAAAAAACCCCCCGGAACAAGAGGTTGTCTCGGCAAAATTCTGTCCAGAAAAAAAGCCACTCTGATAGCGAGACAAATACAGTTGCAGACAGGAAAAAAAAAAAAAAAATTTGGGGAGGCGCTGACTTGTGGCGGACGCGCTTACTCGGGCAGAGCCCAAAACCCCGAATTTCACGCAGGAATCTGCTGTGATATATGAGTGGCATAATATTAAATAATAAATAAATAAATAAATGAATAAAAAAAAAAATTTAAAAAAATAAATAAAATAAATAAATATGTTTTCCCCTGTTGGCCCTATAGCCCGCTCACTGTGTTGTATTTGGGTTTGGAGCGACTGTAGCTCTTGGGAAAAACCTTGCAGAAAAAAGACAGGCCTCTGAAAGGGGGGAATGGGGAACCCCGGGGTTTCCTGTAGTTTCCCCGACATTCCCAAGCGCCTGACGAATGGATTTTTTTAGGCTAAAAAAAAAAAAAGTCGTTCACTTTTTTTGTTGGAATGCTCTCTTTCTGTTGTCTTCTTTTTTTCCTGTTCCTTTTTCCTCTTCTGTCTCTTCTGTCTCTTTTCTTCTTTTTCCTTCCTTTCCTTTTCTGTTTTTCTGTCTGTTTTTGTTTTTGTTTTCCCCTCCCCCCTCTCTCTGTCTCTCTCTCTCTCTCTCCTCTTTTTCTTTTCTCTCTCTCTCTCTTTTCCCCTTTCTCTCTCTCTTCTCTTCTCTTCTCTCCTCTCTCTCTCTCTTTTCTCTCTCTCCGGTTTTGTAGATAATCTTTTTTGATAGCAGAAAGCAATGACAGTCCAAATTTAGAAGTCAACGACACACACCACAAACACACACACCCCACAAACACCCCCACAACAAACACACAACACACCACCCACCCACCACCACCACCCCACCCCCAAACCCAAACCCCCTACCACAACACAACACACAAAAAAACACGACACACGCACCCACACACACGACCCACACAACACAAAAAGACCCCAAACAACACACCCCCCACACCAACCACACAACCCAAACCCACCACACCACACCACCCACACAAAAACAAACAACACAAACAAACAAAACACAACACACACCACACACAAAACACACCACCCAACTCACACACACAAACAAAAACAAAAAACACACAAACTACCCCACAAACCCCACACACAACCCCACACACCAAAACCAAAACACCCCCACCACAAACACACAAAACACAACACACCAGCACCCGCACGCACTACAACACTACACCATCCAAAAACGGTTTAGGTTTTTTAGGTTTTCTGCCCCATTATTCCCTGGAAAAAAAAAAAGACCCGACTGTATAAAATCGGAAAGGAAATCATAAGCGAGCCATTGGACGAGGGAAAATGTACAGCCCCCCAAAACTTTTTATACAATGGAGCAAAATTGAACGTCTCTGTCTTTTTTGCCCTTGGTTGTGTGTCTGTGTCTGGTCTGTGTTGTGTCTGTGTGTGTGTTGGCAATCAAGTCAATAAAAACAAGTAAA
>JASPKP010008306.1:0-11729 GCA_030674155.1 Stramonita haemastoma | reverse complement strand
CCGTAAAAATTGGGGTTTTGCTCCCCCCGGGGTGAGCGCGTCCCCAATGTGCAGCGACCCTAGCGGAGCCTCGCTCTGGGTTGCCCGCTAATAAGCGCTCATTTGAACAGAGGGTATTGACCTTGTAGTTTACTCTCTGTGGTGCGGAGCCAATGGAGAGATTGAAAATAGAGGGGTAATGTGTCATATTTTTTCTTTTGAGGACCAAGACCGAGCTGCAGAAGTTTTGTATACGTTGAAGGGAGTGGTTGGGATGATGCTGGCAGACCAGCCAAAAGAAAATTGCAATAGTCCAGACGTGAGAGAAAAAGGGAGAAAGTGAAAGTTTGGATGTTGCTCAATGGACAGGTACTTTCGAATTGCGCATATACGCCGCAGTTGATAGTAGCATAAATGACAGGTTTGGGAAAATGAATTTTGCATGGAGAGAGTGTTGTCGACAACGACTCCTAGATACTTCACACAAGTGGATAGCGGAACTAACGGAACTAACGTATTACCGAATTCTATTCAAGTTGTTGGAATGGAGGAGAGTTTGTAATTTTTTTTTTGCATTTTTTTTGTTATTTTGTACCACTTTATGTCAGAGCAGATTTCTCTCCGTGAAATTCGGGTTGCTCTCCCCGGGGAGAAGCGCGTCGCCACATGTGCAGCACCTACACATTTTTTTTCTTTTTCCTGCATGCAACTTTATTTGTTTCCCTACCAGAGTGGCTTTTTTTCTACAGAATTTTGCCAGGGTCAACCCCTTGTTGCCGTGGGTTCTTTTACGTGCGCTAAATAGTGATGTGTAACACACGGGACCTCGGTTTATCGTCTCATCCGAAAGACTAGCGCCCAGACTACCCACTCAAGAGTCTTAATGGAATGGGAAAAAGTTTTGGGTCCAAACGGTGGGGGGTACGAACCTCCACACACTCCGACCCGGCTTTTTGCTTTCTAGGCAAGGCGCATTACCACCTAGACCACCGATTGTGTTTGGTGCCTACAAGCATGGCTTCGGTTTTATCTGCATTTAGTTGTCATTTGTTTTGTTCATCCAGTGTTGGATATCTTGAAGGCAGCTGGTCATATTTGTCAAGAGAGAAGGAAGATTTTCAGGTGTATCACTACTTTGAATCTGCGAGTCATCAGCATAAAAGTGATAATTGATATGATGACGGTCTATTATATGTGACAGTGGAGCAGTATTAGAGGGCAAAAAAAGAAGAGGGCCCAGAACTGATCCCTGAGGGACACCACATTCCAGTTTGGCAGGTGCTGATTGAATCTTGTTGCTAATTGAAAATATAAACAAAGAGAGGGATAGAAAAGAGGGAAATCCTACCAGATTATTTCCAGAAGATGGAGATGCTATATGCTCTCTCTCTCTCTCTCTCTCTCTCTCGTAGAACCTCTCTCTCTCTCTCTCTCTCTCTCTCTCCTCTCGCTCTCTCTCTCTCTCTCGGATGTCCCTTGGATGTAGACAGGCACACCAGAGCTGCGATAAATTTTGGTTAAAAAACCGATTTTATCCAGCACTATGCCCGTTGTTGGTTTACCCACGACGCTGGAAGTGACCCTAGGTGCCCTGCTACAGAAAAGTCACCTGACCTCCTGGAAAATCTGTGGAGAAGGAGACAGCACCACTGTTGTTATTAGGCTGAAGACCGGTTCTGACACTGTCAACATGGCGGGACAACAAAACATCAGTCCCGCAGTGTTACCGTAAGAAGCCTCCCCAGTCAGCGTGACAGGGACAGAAGAAGGACGGAGGAGAGAAGACAGGCCGGCTGAGCAGAGAAGACAGGCAAAGAGGAGGAGAGGAGACAGGCAGAGGAGAGGAGACAGGAAGTAAGGCAAGAAGATTTTCAGACCATCGAAAATGAAAATTTTGATTGTGAAAATTCACTCTGGTCTATTTATGTGTACGCCTCCGCCAAACCGCAGTGTTCCGCACAGCGACACGCCCATGTCTCCAGACCACACTTCGCCCCATGGCCTGCGTTCTGCACGTGAATTTCACGCCATGGCCTCTGATGTCACCCAGACTGAAACCGACACAGGCGTTGATAATCAAAACAAAACGGACCTTTTGGTTTCCCCCCAAATACGCGGGGGACAGGGGGACTGGACAGATCAAAGGAAAGATTTGGCTCAGAATTTCATCGGGGATATTCAGTAACTGACTGTAGTTCTTAAAGAAAAAAACTGCGGGAAAAACTTCAAGGAAACGGGCTTTCCCCGGTTTTTGGTTTTTTTGGGGGCCCGAAGGCGGGGGAAATGGGGGGCCTCCAAAATTTTTTTGGTTTGCCAAAAAAAGGGGCATTAAAGAAAAAAAAACCCCGAAAGAACGGGAAATCGCGCCAGACGAATTTTGGCACCTGCTGACCGAAGGACAAAGGGGCGGGGTCAAAGCGGTGCAACTTAAAGGGGTTATGGTGTAATCAGATTTTTTGGGGATAACATTCCAAACGTCCAGAACCACCACAGTAGGTCAACCCCGGGGAGTTCTTCGGTCCCTTTCACACCTTTCCGGGTTTTTTTCCAGTACTTCAAAATTTTCGTAGCCATGTATAAAAATACCGCGTTTTGGTTCCGTTTCAAAAAAATTTTTGGGTTTTTAAGTGTTTTTTTTGTGAGTACCTTTCGTTTCGGTCCCTTTCCCCAACTACCCGGGAATGGGGGTTTAAAAACCCTAAAAAAAATTTTTTTTTTCCTTGCCTTTCCCTCCCCCCCCTCCACCCTTTTTCCCCCCCCCTCTCTTCTTTGGGGTTTGGGAACTGGGGTCAAAAATTGTGCGGCAATTTTTGGAGCCCGGGGCGAATCCGTTTCGGGAATTTTTTCCGGGTTAACATCGTCTGCTCCCTCTCCCCAAAAAATCCTTGGTGAATTTAAAACGGGCCCCGTGGGAACGCACGCAGAACATTTTCGCACCGTTTTTCCCGTTCCTTTTTTGTAAGAGTGGCCATTTTTCCATTGGAACAAATGAATTTACAAAACTGCATACCAGGGGAAAATAGTTTTAAAAAAACCCAAAAGTTTTTCCTTTTTTCCCTGATATAAAAAATTTTAAAAATTTTAAAAAACCCCAAAAATCAATCAAATCTCTCCCTCTTCCCCTTAAATGCCGGTGGTTTGGGGAAAATTGGCGGCAATTTTAAACCCCTTTTTCAGCCGGTCGAGTTTTTTCCTGGGTTAACAAGTGTGACTCCCCTCCCCCCCAAAATTTGGATGAAAATTTAAACCCCAGGGGTCAACGCACGCCAAAATCTTTCGCACCGTTTAAAAAACCCGTTCCGCTTTTTGAGGTTTTGGCCCTTTTGGGTGGGAACGTTAAAAAACAAAAGTTCCCCAGGGGGAATGGTTTTTAAAAATGCCAGAGGTTTTTCCCTTATCCTCGTTTAAAAAAGAATAAATAAAAATAAAAATCAAATCAAATCTATTTCTGTCTCTCTCTTTTCCCTTTTTTAGAAGTTTATGACTAAAAAGGGGTTTGGGAATTTTTTTTCCCTTTTAAGTCAAAAATTTGTGGGCCTTTGTTAAAGGCCCCCTTTTAATTTTTGTATATAAAATCTTTTTTAAATCAAGCCCCACGATTTCTTTGTAGAAATTTCCGGGAATGAAAACATTTTCAAAAATTAAAATTTGGTGGTTGTTACTCCTCGCCCAAAAAAAACTGCCCCTTTTATGTCTTCTTTTGTAAAATTTCTGGTCCCAGTTTAGGGAAAAGGGACATCCCTATCTCAAATTTAAAAAACAATAGTATATCATCTTTCAAAAAAGTGTTTCCCACACATAAAGTTTTTTTCCAATTCAATGGGGGTTTGAAATTTAGTAAGCCCCCACTTAGAACTGTGTGTTGGGGGGGGGGGGAGGGGGGGGGGGGGGGCGGGGGGGGGTTTTAAGGGGGGGTTTTTTTGGCCGTTTTTTTTGTTTTTCCCTTTTTAAAAGTCTTTCCACTAAAAAGTGTTTTTGGGAAAAAAAATTTCGGGGGGGGGGGATGGTGGGGGGTGTTTGGGGGGGGGTGGATCGGTGATTTGGGGGTTAAAAAAGGGGGTAATTTATATATATATATTTTTTTTTTTTTTTTTTTTAAAAAAAAAGCCCAAATTTTATCAGTAATGTTGCCCAATAAAAAAGGACAAATAGAAAAAAAGTAATTTGAGTAAAAAAAATGTTTACAATTTTTTTGTGTGTTTGCTTTGAAAAGGCACGCTTGGTGCATTGTTTTGGTTTTTGTGGGGTTGGTTGTGTGTGTGGAGGTTTTTTTCCCTTTGGGGTTGTTTTTTTTTTTTGGGGGTGCGCTTGGGTTTTGTGTGCATGCGGTTGTGGTTGGGTGTTTTTTTGTTTTTGGGGTGTGTGGTGGTGTGTGTGTGTGTTGGGGTGTGGGGTTTTGTGGGGGGCCCTTCTTTTTTGTGTGTTTTTCTTGGGGGTGGGGGTGTGTGTGGTGTGGGGTGGTGGTGGGTGTGGGTGTTTTTGTGGTGTTTTAATGTGTGTGGTGTTTCCCGTGTGTGTGTTTTTTATGTTTTTTTTTAACGGGGCAATTTTTTCTTTGGTTAAAATTTGTTATTTAAAAAAGGGAAAAAGTTTTAAAAGTCCAAAAAAAAAACTAAATTTTTAAACTAGACTTTGAAGCAAACATTCAAAAAATTTTCTAAACATTAAAAAAAAATTTCCCCTGAAAATATTTTTTAATGAAAAAGGGGGAAATTTATTGGGAAAATTTTTTTTTTTTAAAAATTTACTTTTAAAAAATCAAATAAAAAATTTAAAATGTTTTCCCCACAACAGCACGAAAACGCCTGCCCAAAAAATTTTGTTTTATAGGCATTTACTTTAGTCTTAAAAAGTTGGGGAGATTATTTTGTTGAGCTTCGCCAAAATAAATCACTAAACTATCATTTCCCATCCCCCAAAAGGGAACCGTAGGGGGGGACATGAGAAAAGACGAAAACGTTTTTCTATAAAGGGGAAAATTCGAAAAAAATTTTTTTTTAAGTTTTAAGCCTTTCCCAATATGATTTTTTAGAAATGCAAATCAAAACCTTTAAAATTTAAAAATTTTTTTTTCATTTTTTGGGGTTTTTTTCCCCAAGGATTGTAATTTTCTCGGGAAATTTGAGAGTGGTTAAAATTAAAATTGTTGATCCTTTCTCTTGTTTTGCACCCCTTTTAGCAGCGCGATCTGCCCATTCTTTGCAAAAAAAAGCCAAGGGGAGAGGAAAACCAAAACGGGGAAACTCAATTGTTCTTGATGAATTTCTTTTCACAATATTACAATGGGGTTTTTTACTGAAGCAGTTCAAAGTAAAATTGAAAGGGGCTGATTTTGAACGGGGCCCGTGCTTTGCGTGCATGTGGCCCAAATCGGGGGGGTTTTTTTTCTGTGCAAAATTTCCTTTTTTTCAAAAATTAATTTGGGTTCCTTTGAACTGGTTTTTTTTTTTTTTTACATTAGTGAGTCCCTTTTGAATGGTGTGCGGGCGTGCCCTTTCGTACGTTTGGGGGGTGGGGGTGTGGGGTGTGTGTGTGTTTGCGTTTTGTGTGGGTGTTTTTTTGGGTGGGTGTTTTGCTTTTGTTGTGCTGGTTTTGGGTTTTTGGGTGGAAGGGGGTTACGTCTTGACTTTTGGGGATGGGAAATTTTTTTTGGGAGGGGGTTTGTTTTTCGTGTTTTTATTGGTTTTTTTTTTAGGGCATTTGACTCGTTAAAATTTTCGTTTCCCTTTTTTTAATTTATTTCCCGAATATCAGTTTAATTTGGGTTTACAATTTTGACTTGATTGATTTCTTGCTTGCTTACATTTTTTTTGGGTTTTTTAAATTTAATTTATTCATTATATATGTTTCATTTTTCCCCCATAAGGGCCTTTCTGTAAAGAAGCCAAATGCCTTATTCCCAATTACCCTATTAAATTTTTTGAGTTTCGGTTTCTCTCTCTTAACAACACACCACACACACACCCCCCAAAACACACCACAAACAACACCACAAACAACCCCAACACGGGGTTTTTCCGGGGAGTTTTTGTGATGAATTGTGATCTGCTGACCCGGGAATTTAATTTTCGTTCACCCCAGGAAATTTTTCCCCTGAAATTAAAAATCAGTGCTGACTCCACTCCCCCCAAAAATTCCAAACGCCCAGACTTTAAAAAAAAATGTTCCCCTTTGCGAACCACCATATCTTGTGCCACGTTTTTAAAAACCCGTTCCCCCTTTAAATTTTGGAGAGTAGGCCATTGTGTGTGGTGGGGAAAAAGGTGGGCAAAATTTACAAAAAATGTGTACTTTGGGGAAATAGATGTTAAAAAACATATGAATGTTTTCCCCCTATCCTCTTAAAAAAAAAAACACAAAAACACACCCCACTCTCTCCTTTTCTTTTCTCTCCCCTTTTCTCTTCCCCTCTCTCCCCTTTTCTCTCTCTCCTCCACACACACCCCACACAACAACAAAACAACACACGCACGAAAAGTAAGAACGCACGAACGCCCCGCATGCACAAACGCACACACAAAAACACGCGAAGGGGAAAAAGAAGAAGGGGAAGGGAGGGGAAGACGGACACCATACAGAAAGTAGAGAAAAAACAAAGGGCAAACGACGGGGGGACGGAAGAACGAACGGGAAAAGGAGAGACCCAACGGAACAGGGTGGAAGGACGGACGGGACGGGGGCAGTGGTTTTGGGAGGGGGGGAAACATTTTCCATTTAATGCGCAGGGTCCCTGATCAAAACTCGTCCCGAAGGCAAAAGTTTGGGTCCATCCAGGGATAGCTTGGTTTGGGGTGGGTTCCAAATCTCGAGATGCACCGGGGAAAAAAGGAAAATCGGGCAAGACACATTTAAAAAATGTTAAAAAAAAAAACCCCGGCAGCTAAACAAGTTTTTATCAAAATCTTGTGGGAAAAATAAACTACGACAGAAGTCTGAATTTTAGGTAGCACAGGGGGGGAAGGGTAAATTTCAGGCCAAACACAAAAAGCTAAATTTTAGATCAAAGACAGCCAAAAAACAGATCAAAAAGACAGCTTTAATAATCAGATAACACAGACGTGGAAAATAAAATCAAACACGGGCCGCTTAAAATTCAGATCAACACAAAACAGCTCAATTTTGGGTCAAACACAGAAATGCTCCCATATCAGATCAACACTGACAGGGTCAATTTTTTGATAAAAAACTGATGCTAAACTTCAGGGTCAACCAGACGTTTAATATCATTTGTGTGTGTGTGTGTGGGGGTGTGTTTTGTGTGTGTGTGGGTGGGGTGTGTGTGTGGGGAGTGTTTTTTTTTGTGTGTTTTTATTTTTGGAGAGGAGGAGAAAAGTGGTGTTGTGTGTTTTTGTGTGGGTGTGTGTGTGGGGTTGGGGTGTGTGTGTGTGGTTTTTGGTGTGTTTGGGGGTGTGTGTGGTGGGTGAAGTGAGGGGAGTGAGTGAATGGTGAAGGGGATTTATGTTGGGATTTTGGGTGTTGTGTTTTTGTGTGTGTGTGTGTGTGAGTGGTGTGTGTGTGGGTTGTGTTTTGTGTGTGTGAAAAAGGGGGACTTTTATCTCCCGTTCCTTGCATTTTATCCCTTTTCGTCACAGGAAAACATTTTATCAGCTAAAGCAAAGTCTAGGTTTTCAAAATAAATTTTTGCACTTTTTTTCTTTTTAACAAAAAGTTTTGGGGAAAGCCTCTTACATTGGGTTGTTGAAAAAAGATGTTTTGGGCGCCCTAAAAAGGGGGGGGGGACTGGGTTTTTTAAAAAAAAAAGTACTTTAGGGTTTTTCTTTAAACCCGGAAAAAAAAAGAATTTGATTTGATTTGGGGACCCATCATCGCGAATTAAAGGGGAAATCAAAATTTTCCCGAAATTTTTTAAAAAACACGGGTGGGTTTTTCCCCTTTGGGTGTTAAAGGGAGGCTGGTGTGTTTTTTATTATTATTTATTTATTTATGGGTTTTTTATTTATTTTTTACAAACGAGGATGATTTTGGGTAAGCCAAATTTATGCCTTTTTACACCCAGTCCCCGTGTTTTATAAAGTTTTGTAAAAAAAACTCTTCCCACCCGGAAAACGATGGCCTACTTTACTAAAAGGGGGGGTAAAAGGATTTAACGTGTACGCAAGGGTGTTTTTGCGTGCGATGCCACGGGGCCCCCGGGGTTTTAGTCTATCCGAAAACCCTTTGTGGGAGGGAAAGGGGGGTTAATACTGACGTTAACTCCAGAGGGGGAAAATTCCCCCTGACCGGGGAATCGAAAAAAGGGTCGTCAAATTGCGAGGAAACAAATATATAATAATTTTTAATTTTTTATATATATTAATATATATATATATTAATTTTTATATATATTAATTATTTTTTATATAGTTTTTTTTAATATAGTTTTTTTTTTTTTTTTTTAAAGAGGATTTTTTGTGTGTTGTGTGTGTGTTTTGATTTATTCTTTTATATTGAGGATTTTTGGAAAAAAAGCCCCTCTTGTGTTTTTTTTTTCCCGTCCCGTGGGTTAAAGAAATTTTTTTAAATTTTTATTGTGCCCCCGGGACACGATAGCTTACTATTACGAAAAAACGGACTGGAACCCTTTTAAAAGGTTTTTTGTGCCCCAAAAAATGTTCCCGCGTGCGTTTTTAAAAACGGCGGGGGCCCCGGTTTTTTTTTTTTTAAAATCTCATCTGGGAAAGGCTTTTGGGGGGGGAGTGGGGGTCAGCACTGATGTTAAATTTGGGAGAAAAATTCCTCGACCGGAAAAACAAACCCGGGTCGTCAAAATTGCCGCGCCCAAAGTTCTGAAAACCCCTAGGCTTCCGTTCCCCCGTGGTTTTGTGGGGTGTGTGGTGTGTGTGTTTGTGTGTGTGTGTTTTTTGTGTGGGGTTGGGTGTGTGTGGGTGAAAAAAAATTTCCCCCCCCCGGAAAACGAAAACCCGGGGGGGTCAAATTGGGGCCCCGCGCAATGTTTTTGACCTTAGGGGATTCCGTCCCCCCTCCGTGGGGTGTTTTTTGGGCGGCGTGTGTGATGGCTGTTGTGGTTGTGTGTGTGTGGTGGTGGGGTTTTTTGTTGTTGGGGGTGTGTGGTCTGTTTGTGTGTGTTTTGTGTGGTCTTTTGGGGTTTTTTGTGTGGGTTGTGTTCTGTGTGTGTGTCTGTGTGTGTGTTTTGTTTTGTTTTTAAGGACCCGTACATGCGTTCACCCACGGACTCTTTCCCGTATCTTTTTTATTTTTTAACTGTAAGAAACAACTGTGTTTATAAACAACAATTTTTTAAAGAAAAACCCAAACGACGGTAATTTTAAAAAAGGGTATTGCTTTCGAAAAGTTCCCGTGGAGCAGCGATGGGTTTTAGAGGAAATACTCCCAGGGTTTGATTTCAAAAAATATTGTTTTGGTCAAAATTTTGAGGCATTTTCGCTGAAAAATATACTTTTTGTAAAAGGAAAAAAAACGAATTTTATGGCGGGGGGGAGTTTTGTGTTTTTTCCCTTTTCTCTCTCTCTCTCTCTCTCTCTCTCTCTCTCCTTTTCTCTCTCTCTCTTCTTTTCCCCCCTCCTTTCTATTTGTTAATATCCCTTTTTTTATCTTTTAAATAATTTATGCATTGTTTCAAAATATTTTATTTCAATAAATTTTTCATTTATCCTCTTTAGCGTTTTGTGTTATTTTTTCCTTGTAGATTGACTTTTTTCCCGTCTTTTATTTTGTATTTTCTAAAGATTTTTTTATTTAATTTTGGTTTTGTTTTTTGTCTTCCTTGTCTTTTTTATTTCAGGGCTACCCCTTTTTATTTTTTTTTTAATTGGTATCAAAATAGGGTTTCAATGTTTAAAATATCTTTATCAACAGTTTTGTTTACTTTCACCCCTTTTGAGGGAAAAAGCTGCGAAAAGCCCCAAAGGAGGGCCAAAAAGCGCATTGACTTCATTTTTGAATCCCTTTTAAATTTGGTTTCCATACTAAATTTAAATTTAATTTTGATGCGGTGTTCTTTTCTCAAGTTTGTTTTTTAAATTCTTTTTTCATTATTCCATTTGATTGTTGGGGGACGTTTTTTTGATATTTTTTTTTGGCCTTAAACCCAATTTAAAAATGTTGAATTTTAAATTGGTTTTTATTTATATATCATCTTAAAATTTTGTTTTTTCTTGAATTTTTTGATACTTTTTTCTTTGTTATGGTATTGTTTTTTTGGTTTTATTTTTTAAAATTTTTTTTTGTTCCCTTTTGCAAGGGTTATGAAGAAAACGTGGTTTTTTATAGGTGGGTTTTAGGTTAAACCCAGGGGGGTAGGGTGTTGAAAGTGATTGTTGGGGAACGGTGAAATTTGAGGGAAGTTAAAGGATGACGATTTGGAAAAATGTGATGGAAAAAAGACGAGGGGGTTTGTGAATATTATGTAGACATGAAGTATGATGTGACCCATGATTTAAATTAAAAAGGTTGAAGATGATGATTGTGCAGAGGGTGAAGGAATAATTTTGATGATGATGGGCGTAGAGGAGGGGAAAGGTTTTGATGGTGATGTTTTATAAATTTTGGGGAGGGAGGAACATTTGATAATGAAGATGCTGATTTGGCCGTGAATTTGTACATGATAATGGATGGGGGGGGGTTGATGTTAACTTGGGGGGCATTTTAGGGTTTACCCTTTTTTTACTTGCAAAAATTGGAATTGTAGAATTGTTGGGGAAAAGTTTTTTGGGGTTTATGTTTACCTTCCCCTGTTCAAAAAAATGTTTTTTATTGTGGCCCAAAGCCAAAGTCAATTTTAAAATTTTTAGTGTTCAGTGTTTTGTGTTCTCTCTCTTCCCCTTTTCTCTCTCTCTTTCTCTTCCCCTTCTCTCTATCTTCTCTCTCTTCTTTCTTGATGAAGGCTATATTCAATTTTTTTTTTTTTTAAAAATTTTTTTTTTTGCAAATTGAATTTTTTATTGAGTTGTTAATTTTTTATTTTTTATTTCAAAGTTTTAAGTCTTTGAAATATGTGTATCTTAATTAAAATGTGTGTTATTATTTTTTTGAAGGGTAAAAGGCTTTTCCAAAAGGGTTGATATGACATTATGATAAAAAAAATTTTTTTTATTTAATTTGCAAAGTGTTTGGTTTTTTTCTTTTTTTTTAAAAAAAAATTGAATTTCATTTGTGTTTCAATAGTTGTGAAAACTCTCTCCCCTTTTCTCCTTTCTTTTCTCCTCTTTTCCTCTCTTCTCTCTCTCTTCTTTCTTTTTCTTTCCTTTTTTTTCTTTCTTTCTTTCTTTCTTTCTTGCTGGTATTAAAGTTGGGGAAAAGAAATTTCCTATTTCATACCCGAAAAAACTTTCAGTATGGGCCAAAGGGGTTTAAAAGGGGTTTCCATTTCTGGTTTGAAAAAAGTTTTTGAACCCTTTTTGAGGAAAAAAGTCTTCATATGTAAAAAAAAACCAAGGCATAGAGAAAACAAACTGTTTTTGTGCTGCCCCCTGGGCCCCCAACCCCCCCAACAAACCTGCTTAAAAAACCGCCCGGTGGGCAGTGTTGGTTTTTCTGTAAGAAAGGGGCGGTGGGAAAAATTTCTAGGGACCCCCCAAAGGGGGGGGGTGGAGACACACAAGGTCCCGTTTTTTAAAAGAAGAAACAACGTGAAAAGTTCTGTCCCCCCCTTGGGGGTTTTGTTTTTCCCCACCCCCCACCAAATTTTTTTACAAAACCCAAAATGAAATTGCCTTGGGCCCAATTTTAAAGTTGACCCCCCCATGGCCCCCCTGCTGTGCCATTCACAA
>JASPKP010008305.1:0-11729 GCA_030674155.1 Stramonita haemastoma | reverse complement strand
ACCCGAGGCTTATCTAATCCTCGAAAAAAGAATTTGCCTTCCCTTGCCTGCCTTGCCTTTGCCTTGCCCCGCCCCCTTTTCCTCTCTCTCTCTCTCTCTCTCTTCTTTCTCTCTCTCTCTCTCTCTCTCTTTTCCCTATTCTCTCTCTCTCTCTCTCTTCTCTCTCTTCTCTTCCCCTCTCCCCCCCCCCCTCTCTCTCTCTCTCTTTCTCCCCCCCCCCCCCCCCCCCCCCCCCTCTCTCTCTCTCTCTCTCTCTCTCTCTCTCTCTCTCTTCTCTCTCTCTTCTCTCTCTCTCTCTCTTTTTCTCTCTTTTCCTTTCACATACTAAATTTTTTCAGGGACCATTTACGATATTTTAAATTTGTTGTCAGGTTTTCTATATTACGTGTGGAATTATGGTAGGATGAATTTGCATGAATGTCCTTTTTTAACTATTTTTTATTTTTTCTGTTTTTCTTTGTTGTTCTTCAGTATGTTTGAAGTAAATTAATTTGTTTGCTTTTTGTTTTTTTCCCCCAGAAGGTTTAATGTACTAAAAAGGACTGTTAAGCTTATTCTATAACCCTCTATAAATGAAAATTGTTATTGTTCATTGTTTTTAATTTTTTTCTTCCAATTCTTGATCAAATTCTTTTTTTTTTCTCGCAATTCTTTTTTCAGGATTTTTTCTTCTTCCTTTCAGAATTCCCGATTTCTTTTGTTTTTCTTGTTCTCTTCTTCTTTTTTTCTTCTTGTTTTTTTTGTTTTCTTCTTGTTCTTTTTTTCTTCTTCTTCTTCTTTCTTCTTCTTCTTCTTCTTCTTCTTCCTTCTTCTTCTTTTTTTCTTTTTCTTCTTCTTCTTCTTTTTTTCTTCTCCTTTTCTTACTTCGCCATTTTCTTTTCTTGCCAAGTTTTCTTCTTCAAAATTTTTCTTTTTGTTCTGAAGAATTTTTTCCCTTCCCCATAATCTTTTCTTCTTCTTCTTGTTTTCTTCTTTTTTCTTGTTCTTTTCTTCTTTTTTTTTTCTTCTTCTTCCCTTCTTCTTTTTCTTTCTTTTCTTTTTTTCTTCTTCTTCTTCTTCTTCTTCTTTTCTTTTGGGGGACTGGATGTAAAATAACACACGAGTGCTTATTTTTGTCTCCCTACAAAAAATTTCCCCTTTCCTTTGCCCTTTTCTTCTTCTTCTTCTTCTTCTTCTTCTTCTTTTCTTCTTCTTTTTCTTCTTCTTCTTCTTCTTTTTTTCTTCTTCTTCTTTTTTTTCTTCTTCTTCTTCTTTTTCTTGTTTTTCATCTTCTTCTCTCATCTCTTTTTTCTTCATCATCATCCTTCTTCTTTTTTCTTCTTCTTTTCTTCTTTTCTTTTCTTCTTCTTCTTCTTTTTCTTTTTTTTTCTTTTCTTTTTTCTTCTTCTGCGGGGATGGATGAAATAAGCACCGAGTGCTTATTCATTGCCTGAATAAGAATTTCCCTTGCCTTGCCTTGCCTTGTCTTCTTCTTCTTCTTCATCTTCTTCTTTTCTTTTCATCTTCTTCTTCTTCTTCTTCTTTTTCTTCTTCTTCTTTTTTTTTTCCTTTTCTTCTTCTTCTTTTTTTTTTTCCTTCATTGTCAGGTCTTAAAAAAACCCTTCTTCTTGGGCAAATATAAGAGCTGTAAAAAACAAAAGGGTTATTGTTTTTTTTTTCCCCTCCCCCCAAAGCCTGTCGGACTACAGGCGGTGCCCCCCGTTTCCACTAAGGTCAAGTTGCCGCCAGACACAAAAGTGCGACTCGGCCCTCCCCTGTAGTAAGGCCCACGGGGTACTTTGAACCACAAGGGGTGCGCTGTCACTGCAGACACGTTGTAAATTTTCACACGACGCAGGGCCTCTTTTTTATCTTTGTGCTAAAGGCATCTGTGATATGAAAGTCCTTCTGCTCGCTTGGCTGGACCTTTTAAAAAACAAAAAACAAAGATTTTTGAGTTTTTTGGGGACACATGAGTCTTTTTGTAAAAAAAAACGAAAAAAAAACAAAGAAAAAGAAAAATAAAGGGCATTAGGAGGGAGCTTTAATTTGAAGGGTTAGGGGGGGAAATTTTTTGAAGAGCCACCTGCAAGTCACCTGATGGGAAGGACGGCCCCCCTCGTACCCCCAGCCTAAGTCGGGCGCTGTTTTCCCCAACCATTTTCCTGTTGGTGGTTTACGGGGAAAAAGCGACAGGCCACAGCGGGGGGGGGAACGGCATACAGTGGACTTCCGGGCAAGGAAACCGGGTTTGCAGAAGACATCAGCCTTTTTCCCTTCAGCACCAAGGGGGACAAAAACTATGCCACGTTGCGAAGAACCCGAAAAGATGCCCCCAAATAAGTAGGTAAGCCCCAGGGCATGAGGGGGGAACAACAAGAAAAAGCCCATGCCACACCAAGAAAAAATAAAAAAAAGTCCAAAATTTGCCTCCCGGGAGTGTCGTCAGTAAAAAGGGGGGGGGGGGGGGGGGGGGGGGGGGGGGGGGGGGGGGGGGGGGGGGGGGGGGCCCTACGAAGCATCAAGGCCGAAAAAAAAAAGCCCGCCGCTTTCAACACCCCTTTGCCCAATTGGAGAAACAGCCCTCTCACCCACAAAAAGATCCCGGTATCCAACACCAATGTCAATTTGGTCCACTGTAGGTTAAAACCGGCGGGTAACAAAGACCAACACCCCCAAAAAACCCCACAAAACACCAACAATGTCTCAGAAATCCTCGGTACAGTGGCCCCAATCGTCTCAACGAAGAACTGTGGGGGGGACCCAAACGCTCCAATCGGGGACACAAAAAAGGAAAAGGGGGATATCGGCCAACATCCCAAGCCGCTTTAAATGTCCCCGGGGCCCCGACTGGAAACACAAGGGAAGCGGAAAGTGGGTCGACCAAAACAGACCCCCGGGGCGAACTCAAAGCAGAGACAAGGAGCCGGGGAAGCGTGGGGGCCCAGCCCCAAGAGGATCTCCCAGAACCGGTTGTTGGAGGAGTTTGTTTCCCCGGGCCCCTTTTTCCCCAGGGAATTTTCGGCATGTCAAGTAGGGAATACAATACGATAAAAGCAACCCCCACAATAAAATATGTCCCCAAGGCTAACCCCCCCAGCACAAGGAAACAAACAAAAATAAACCAAAACAAAGAATTTATTACAAAACAATGTAAAGCAAAACAAAAAAAACAAACCACCTACCTACACTACACTCACTACACTACCTTTCACTACACTACAACCTACACTACCCCTACACTCCCCCTAAACTACACTAAAAAAAATACTTACAATGTGTTCCTGAGGACAAAAAACAAATAACAAAAACACAAAAACAAAAACCCCAAACAAACAAAAAATCCCCAGAAAAGCAAAATGATAACAAATTGACTACAGGCCATAAATTTATTGTAGCATTCTTTAAAAAAACACATAAACTAGAGCAATCCCGTTCTGTACCGGAATTAATGCCAATGCATAAATGGTATGCTTAACTGAATTGAAAAAATCATAAAATAAAGAATAAAATAAATAAATAAGTAAACCGGTCAAATGATATAAACGTGAACTACACATCATTGTCTTATTATATAAATATTGTGTGTGTTATACTATCATCTATCTATCTATTAACTATCTATCTATCTATCTATCTACTATTATCTATCTATCTATCTATCTATCTACTATCTATCTATCTGTGTGTGTGTATGTGTGAACTCAACAGCTTCACCAACAATAACAACAACAACAATAATAAAAAGCAACAACAATAACAACAACAACAACAACAATACTACTACTACTACTACAAACTACTACTACTACTACTACAAACTACTACTACTACACTAATACTACTACTATTTACTACTACTACTACACTACTACTTCTACTAACTACAACACAACAACAACAACAACAACAACGCTAACGATAAAATAATGATAATAAAAAATAATCATAATAATAACAAACCCAACAATAAAAATACAACAACAACAATAGTAATAATTATAATACCACCACCACCACCCACCACCACCACCACCACCACCAATCATCATCATCATCATCATCATCATCATCATCATTATCATCATAAATATCATCATCATCATAAATCATCATCATCACACATCATCATCACATCATCATCATCATCATCATCATCACAATACACACCGAAAACTAAGGAAGCCTAGCGAACAGCAATGACAAAATGAAATGAGCTGGAGCACCCATCCTTTTTTTTCCTTTTTTTTTCCAAAAGATTGTGTCAGCTGCAGCCCTCCCTCCCTCAGACACGTTGCTACTGTCTGGCAACCGTGCCTCAGAGCCCCTCTCTCCGGGAATACCAGGGGCCCCTGGGAAGGAAGGACTGAAGCACAGCTACCTGGCCTGGCCTACTAACGCGGGCACCAACTGGCAGATGTCTGTCTGTCTGTCTGTCTGTCTGTCTGTGATCAGCTAGCCTGGCAAGCGGCACCAACTGCAATGTCTGTCTGTCTGTCTTGTCTGCTGTCTGTCTTTCGTCTGTCTCTCTGATCAGCTAGCCCCCAACGCGGCACCACGGCAGATGTCTGTCTGTCTGTCGTCTGTCTGTCTGTCTGTCTGTCTCTGATCAGCTAACCTAGCTTGGCACCACCTCGCGGATGTCTGTCGTCGTCTGTCTTCTGTCCCGCTGTCTGTCTCCGCCTCGCAGTGTGTCATGACCCTAAAGTCTATGACGAAAGCTGGCTGGCTGGGAGTGTTGGAGACAAAACCCCATGGATCCAGTGACGTGCCATTGGTGCGCGCGATGGTGAGGGGGAGGTGGGATGATGGGGGGGGGGGGGGGGGAGCAATAAAGATGGGTGCGGGTTTTCCAAGGTGCCTGTTTTTGGTAAAATATGTTGGTTTTAAGGGTGGGATTTTTTTTTTTTTTTTGGGGGGGGGGGTATTTTTTACTTACATGTGTTAAATGTAGATGCAGAGACACATAATGGGTACTGATGGAAGACAAACATATGTCCACACACACACACACACACACCACACACACACACACCACACACACACACACACACCCCACACACACCACACACACCACACACACACACACACACACACACACAAACAACACACACACTTCATGCTGCGCAAGGAACAAGGTTTGTTTAGTTCTTTTATGTAAAAAATTGTATATATATATGTAATATATATATATATATAATATATGTATATAAAATATAAAATATATAATATATATAATATATATATATATAAAATATAATATATTATAATATTATATATATATATATATATATATATATATGAGTGAGAGAGGGAGAGGTAGAGAGAGAGAGAGAAAAAAGAGAGAAAGGGGATGGTTGAATGCGGGTGTGTCTAAATCACCAAGTATAAAAGGGCTTTTAAAAAAAAACAAAATAAACCAAAAAATAGGTTTGCTTTGGGGTTTTGTGTTTGTTTTTTTTTTTTTTCCATTTCATTTTTTTTACTTGTTTTATTCTTTTTTACCCCCATCCCCTTTTTTTTGGGGAAAAAAAAAATGGGGCCGGTTCCGTGCCCGGGAAAACAAAGGGAACCAAATATACCCCATGCACCCGCCAGTGGAGAAAAAAATTTTGGGGCCCCCCCCAATTTTTATTTTCCTCAACATACTCCTGCATACGAAATTTTCCCCTTGGTTTTTCTCTGACGAAGGAAAGCATGAAAACCCTTTAAAAAAAGTTACTAAAGTGATCTACCTACTTTTTTTGGGGGGTGACTTTTGTGCGCCTTGGGTTCATACCGCCCCCCCCCCCCCCCCCCCCCCTTCACCCCTGAAAAAGGGGGACCTGCCCTCTTTAGGCAGGGAAGGAAAGCAGCCAGGGGGAAAGGGGAAGGGGGGCCCCAACAAGCTTTTGGCCCCCCCGAGAAGCTGAGCCCCCTTTCGCCTCGCTCCCTACGCCACAAGGTTATAGAACACCTTTTTCCTTTTATTGCCCAAGAAGGGAATTCCTTCATAATCACAACTAAAATTTCAAGTAAAAGTAAAAAAATCATTTTGAAAAATGAGAGAGAGAGGAGAGAAAAAGGGGGAAAAAGAGAGAAGGGGGAGAGAGAGAAGAGAGAGAGGGAGAGAGAAGAGGAGGAGGAAAGAGCAGACAAAACAACAGAAAAAGAGAGGGGGAAGAGGACAGAGGGAGAGAGAGGAGAGAGAAGGGGAGAGAGAAAAAAGAGGAGAAGAGAGAGGGAAGAGAGGGGAGAGGAGGGGAAAGGAGAAAAAATCTATGAAGGAAAAGAAAAAGATATTCAAAGTATTATTTTAAAATTGGATCAAAAAATCAAATTATTCGGGGGAAACTGCATCAATAAAAAAATTTTTTTTTTAAAAAAACATATATCCAAAAATCTTTTTGCTGTGGTGGCCGTTGTGTGTTGGGGGCCGCAGTGTGTGTGTGTGTGTTGTGTGTGTGTGTGTGTGTGGGTGTGTGTGTGTTGGTGGTGTGTGTGTTTGTGTGGGTATTTTGTGTGTGCAGCGTGCGCTCGGCATCTATGTTGCTGTGGCGTGTGCACGCGCAGTGTATGTGTGTGTGTGTATGCTGGGCGCGTCCCTGCGTATGTGTGTGTGTGGCGCGTACGTACCTGTGCATGGAAATGTTTTTTTCGAGCCCCATGCACACGTGTGTGGCATATTTGTGTACATGTACATGTGCGTGTGCAGTGTGTGTGTTTTATTTTATTGTTTTATTTATTCTTTTATACGGGATAAGGAAAAAGAAACCCCATGTGCTTTTTTACATTTAGTCCCCGTGAGTATGAAGTATTGCAAAAAATTTTTATTGTCATCTGTTCCCCCCCGCACACAATGGCCCTACTCTTACGACAAGCGGAACAGGATTCAACTGTGCACAAGATGTTATGCGTACGTTGGCACACGGGGCCTGGGTTTTTATAGTCTCATCCGAATGACTTTTGGGGAGAGGGAGTCAGCATTGATGTTAACCCAGGGAAAAAATCCCCTCGAACGAGAACCAACCCGGGTCGTCAAATGAGAGCGCAAAAAGTTCTAAACAATTAGGTATCCCGTCCCCCAGTGTGTGTGTGTGGGGTGTTTTTGTGTGTGTGTTGTGTGTGTGTGGTGTGTGTGGTGTGTGTTGGGGTGCTTATTTGCGTGTGTTTTTGCGTGTGATGTATTGTGGTGTTGTGCGAGTGTGTGTGCGTGAATGGGGTTGTGTGCGCGCGTGTGTATGCATTACTTTATTCATTCTTATTTTTTTATTCTTTTAGGTCGAGATAGTGAATAAGCATGATTGCTTGTTTACATCCGTCCCTGTGTAATGCAGTTTTGTAATTTTCATCCGTTCCCAACGGCACACATTGGCCTCCTTTCCGAAAAGGGAACAAATGTGTTGTGTGTGTGTGGGGGGTGTTTTGTGGGGTGTGTGTGTGGGGTGTGTGTGTGTGTGTTTTTGTGTTCAATTTCTTTTAACGTCTTTCAACAAATTGTGATATTAGACGGGGGTGTTGGTGTGTGTGTGTGTTGGGGTGTGTGTGTGTGTGTTGTGTGTGTGTGTGTTTTGTGTGTGTGTGTGTGTGTGTGTGTGTGTTACTGTGTGTTGTTTACTGTTTTTGTGTGGTGTGTGTGTGTGTGTGTGTGTTTTGGTTGTGTGTGTGGGGTTTTTGTGTGATACGACGACGACGACGACGAGGGATGGATGTTGATGATAAATGATGATGATGATAATGAGATGATGATGATGAGGATGATGATGATGATTTAATGGTTAATGGTTTAAACATCAAATTCTCCCTCAAAATCGTGAGAGAGAGAGAGGGGAAGAGGGGAGGAGAGGAGGGGGGAAGAGAGAGTAGAGAGAGAGAGAGAGAGGAGGAGAAAAGAGAGAGAGAGAGAGAGAGAGAAAAGGGGAAGAGAGAGAGAGAGAGAGAGGAGATTTTTTTGTTTGATTTTTTTTTTATACGAGGATAATGGGATAAGCAAATCCGGGTTTTTTTTACATCTAGTCCCCGTGTGTATGCTGTTTTTGTAAATGCATCTGAGAGAGAGAGACAGAGACAGAGAGACACAGAGACAGAGAGAGACAGAGACACACAGAAAGAGCGAGCAGGGAAAACAGAGAGAGAAGGTGAACACTTTTTTTGGGCAGCAACTCACAAAATGCTAAGTGCATTTGTCCAGAAAACCGTGGAAACAGTGACAGTCTCAGCTTGAGACAGAGGTCGCTACCCCTGTTGGCCCCCAACCACCCCAGTTTTCTGTTATTTGGACTCCTGACGTGGCGGACCAATATGCAAGCGTGTGACCAAACGGGTGAAGTTTGCCCTTGTCGCCCTGGCCATTTTAGCCAAAGACGCCAGGTAACATTCTTGTTTTTGTTTGTTTATGTCTATTTTGTTAACCCATGATATTCTGATCTCTTTAAACTAAATCGTATTGTAATTTTTTTTTAATTTATTTTTTATTCTTTTATATCGAGAATAATGGAATAAGCCCCCCTTTGGCTTTTTTTTTTTTACATCCATCCCCCGTGTTATGCAGTTTTGTAAATTTGTTATCTGTTACCACCCGGAATACAATGGCCTTTTTTTTACGAAAAGCGGAACAGGATTTAACGTATCCCAAAGATGTTCGCATGCGTTCGCACCCCGGGGCCTCGGTTTAAGCCCTCAACCAAAAGGGCTTTTTTGTGGAGTTGTAAGTCAGCACGATGTTAACTCCAGGGAAAAAATCCTTTCAACGGGAATCGAAACCCGGGTTGTCAAATTGGGGAGCGCAATGTTCGACCACAAGGCTATCCCGTTGTAAAAGCGCGGAACATGTGTAAGAAACTTGAAAACAAGCTTTTTAAAAACAGAGGTTGAGCTGAAATGAGTTTATATATTTCTTCACCCAGGGGCACATTTCTTTGCTTTAAATCAGACGTTTTCCCACGTTTGAAGTCCCCCCACCCAGCAGAGCCACCTACATTTTTTTTTCTGTTTTACAAGTATTTATTCCCTTATAGATTGTATACATTGGGGGAAAATTTCCATGGTCCCCTTCCCCCCCTTCAAAATTTCCTCCTAGGTACGTGATTCTTCTGCATTGTCCTGGGAGTCTATTTAGTCAGGCCATTTTTTTTTTTATTTCTTTTTTTCTCCATGTAAAAATGATTTCTATTTTTGACATTTTTTTTTTGTCACACCCAACCCTGCCTGGCAAATACTTTTGTAAATTTTGTCAAACGTACGTTCCCCCCAACACACAAGGCTTACTCTTTAGAAAGGTGGGGGCAGGTTTTACATTGTGCACAAGATTTCTACGTGCGTTCGGGGACCTCGTTTATTGTCTCATCCGAAAACCCAAGGTTTGGGGAGTGGGGGGGGGGGGGGGGGTGGGTGGAGCAGGCCTGATAACTTCAGGGGGGAGGGGGGGGGGAACCCTTGAAGGGGCAACTGGGTTGTAGCGAGACCTAGGATAAGGTCCTGAGCCATGGGGATCTTGGGGCAATGCCCAACCACCAGGTTATCCACCCCCCCCCCCCCCCCCCCGTTTCCCCTTGTTTGATGGATTAAGATGGATGGGTATCATTCCGTAGGATGTAATGCAAAATTGAGTGCCCCGGTACAACGTGACAAAAGATGAATAGATTTCAGTTTGGAAGGTTTGAATTTCTGGTGAGTTCAGCCGGTGCCTTTGTGTTTTTTACCTGGTGTAGCTTTTTGTTCAACTCCACTGAGAACCCCCCGGTTTTGCTTTCAGAAAAACTTTCCGGTTTGAATCCTCTGAAGTCTGTTGGGGCACTAAAACAGGGAAACGTGAAGTGGGCACAGTGGAGAGCTTAAACGGTAAGCTAGGTGAAGAACCTTTAAGTCATGTTAGTATGAACAGATTTTTTGTTTTTTGTTAATCCGACAAAAATATATGCTTTTTTATCTTACGGTATGGATTTCTTTTTGGTTTGTTGCTGTTGGTGTTGGTGTTGTTGTTGTCGTTGTTTTTTGTTGTTCCTCGGTTTAGACTTCCTTACGTCATCAATGGTGGAATTTTCGTATGCGACCGTGTTTCCCTACCAGTAAGGAGCCCCTTTTTGATGTTAACACCCCCCTGTGTGCATGGGCTGTTTGTTTTCTTTTTTTTTTTTTTTTTTTTTTTTTTTTTTGAGGGGTGTTCATCGTTTCTACTTACACAAAATGGTTTACTCTTCCGAAAGGCAGAACGGGTTTTTAACGTGTCGAAATAATTTATTCTGTGTGCTTTCGCAAATGTGGGCTTTGGTTTAGAGTCTCATCCCGAGGACATTTTTTTTAAGGGGGGGGGGGGGGGGTAGAGTCAGTACGTTTTAAAAACCCCAGGGTAAAAACCCGCATGAACATAATTATACTTGTTGGTGGCCGACTCTGGGCCGATTCGTCATGTGAATGGAGCGTTGGGTCATTGCTGTCGTTCCTGACCTGTTGCCCCTTTGCCTTTCATAAACTGTGAGATATTTATAAAGATAAACGTCCCGATACTGTTAAACATCGTTTCAGGGAAACTTTGACAGTTTTCATTTTTGTTTTGGTGTTTCCATTCATAAATCGTTTTTAGGAGACCATAGCTGTAATATTCAAAAACTTTTCGAACAGACAGATTTAGAAGTCTCAAATCCCGGGGTTTGTTTAGTTTCTGTTTTCTTGCATTGTGGGGGAAAAGGAACAACAGTGACTTTTTTTGGGCGCGACAGGCTGCTCAAGATAACAAGAATCACAGGAAATTTTCAACAATTTCATTACTTCAAAATTTTCCGAAATACCATGTTTGCGTAATCATTGCCGCCGCCCCAGCAGTCACGCTGTGCTCACACACACACACACACACACACACACACCACCACAAAAACCCACACACACAACACACACACACACACCAAAACGCGGACAACACCACACAACACATTATCCACACACACACACACACACCCACACCACACACCACACACACACTCACTCACTCACTCACCACCACTCACTCACTCACTCACTCGCTCGCTCACTCTCTCGCTCACTCAACAGGCTCTTCCCTTCTCTCTCTCTTCTCTGTCTTCTTCTGTTCTCTCTCTCTATTTTTATCTTTTTTTTCCTCCCCCTTCTTTTTGAAGTATCAAACATGCATGCACTCAACTGCGCGCACAACACACAAATTTGCCGCCCAAACCCAACACAACCCCCCACACACACAAAAACCCCACACCAAAAAACACACAACACACACCACAACAACACACACACACACAACACCACAACCACACCCCAAATTGTTTTAATCAGACACTTAATGTATATTTCCACACCATTCGTTCTCTTTGTTATCAATACCTTCCCCGGGGGGATCTCCCTGTCCAATGCAGATTCACGGTTGGCCAAAAGATGAAAGTGACATGAGAGAAAAAAAAAAAAAATTACCCCAAAAAACCTTCCCCCCCCTTTCCAATTCTGGGCCCTGGTCCCGAGTTGAGGGTGCAGTTTTAAAAAGGGGGGTTGAATCGCCCATTTTTGAGAGCAGAGGTCAACCGCTGTTGTCTCTTTGGCAAAATTGAAAGCTGGGGAAACCTGAAAAAAAGCAGGCCCCCCGGGGTTAACCCCGTGTGCTTCCCCGGGGTCGTATCTTTTACCCCCCCCCCCCCCCCCTTTGCAGGCCTTGCAGCCCGCAGAAAAAGACCTGAATTTTTCCCCTTGACCTCTTTTGCGCAGTCATAAGTAATGTCCTACGTGGATCTTCTTTTCAGGTGGTTGGCACT
>JASPKP010008304.1:0-11730 GCA_030674155.1 Stramonita haemastoma | reverse complement strand
TCTCCCCCCTTTCGGAAAAGGGGCGGGTTGCATGTTCAAGAAAGACGTGTGTTATTTTCTCTCCAATTTTTCGTTAAAATTAGCATGTCTACAAGTTATGTATGGCTGTGATTTTTTGCACACAATTGGACTGTTGGTGGCTTCATCAATTGAATTGATTGGATCGACATGAAAACCTACGTGTGGTCAGTAATGAAACATATTCAATTTTCTACATAATCAGTATAAACAATGAAGAAAAAATATTTTATAAACAAAGCTCATACTGCGTGGCAAGCTCTAGGCTCCTGTGTGTGCTGCACGTGCGTTGTATTTCGAAAGGTGTGTACCTTACACAGAGATACATGCATGCGAGATTTCAAACATTCCATTGATTCTTGGCCTTGAACTTTGTTGTTTACACTCTGTTTTGGAAATGATTAACACGTGCAATACCGTGTAATACCGTGACATTGACATTGGCTTTGTTCTAACCCCCCCCCCCCCCTCTAAACCACAGGCGCCTTAAAGATGTCACAAGAAAATTTCTCCCACCCTCATTTAAACATGATGCAGTTTATGGACTGGCGATTTGCTCACATACAGCTAGAGCTACAACAACATGCTGCCAGCATTAAAACAACCATAGAAGAAAAATTTCAGATGTTAGACAACAGCATATTACATCTTACAAGGGACATCAGTGAGCTAAAAGATGTAGTAGAAGAAAATAGAGAGAACATTGAAGACCTCATGGAAGACAGGCGCACGATACTGGAAAGACTGGACAAGCTGGAAAGGAACGTACAAGTGATTGAACAAGATACAAAAGCATGCAATGTTGTGTTTTTTCAATATAGAAGAAAATCAATATGAGGACAGGGCTACTACAACACAAATCATTGTAGATCTTCTGAACTGTTATAACCCAGCAACCTACTGGCATCAAGATGACATAGTAAAAGCATTCCGACTGGGGAAACCTCGGCAGCAAAGAAGCGAACCACGACCAATCCTGGTGCAGTTCAGTAGGATGGCAGACAAAATGGCTGTGCTGGGGGATTCATCTCTCAGAGAAGACCTCAGACAATATGGCATTAGCGTCGCATCTGACCTCACCTCACGGCAAAAGGAGCTGATCGACTTCTATCGTAGTCAGGGCAAACTAGCATATTTCTACAATGGAAGACTACAGGTCAGGGACAGACAGGAGTCAAGACCAAGGTTTCCTGAAGAGCAACGAAGTACAGCAAGGTCAGCTCAGAAAGCAGAAGACTGGCCACATCTCCAATACAACAGACAGAGAGGACGAGACAGAGGCTGGTCCAGCAGACAGACAAACTTGGCAACACAAGCAGGAGTGGAGCCAGGAAGAATTTCCAGGTCACCTCCATTCCAACGGAAGGATGACAACTTCGAAACTCCTCCACCAAACGTCAGACGCCAGCGGCAACCTTACTCTGGCAGGGTCTTTCAACAAAAACCGGAGAATGCTGTTTCAAGAAGCAGTGCAGGAAGCAGAAGGTCAACAAATTCCAGAGACGCTGTCCATGCCAGGATTCAGCAGAGACACTACCAGATGATTCTGACAGGAGACCAGTTTGTTCCAGCTCCAGTGAAGAAGAAAATGACTCTTCAATGCCTGAGCACAAACGATTTGTGTTTCGAGAAGACCAAAGCCTCAAAGGGACCAGAGCAACTTATAGTAAACAAGAAGATAAGTGTGATTGTGGTACAGACAGTAATCAAAACCAAGGCAGGAATATACAAGAAAGTGACATATACCCAGTGTGTAAAGTTGCTGGAGAGTGTTACCGCAGTCATGATGACTCAAAGAAAAAATGAAGACAGATGTAACAGTGATGAAAATGAGGATGACATTGAGGACAAAGACTATGAGGACAAAGACATTGAGGACAAAGACAATGAGGACAAAGACAGCCATTTTCCTTCTTCACCCAGGGAGGAAATACAGACAAGTGATGACAAAATCACAGGGAACAAGACTGAATTAAAGGTGACATATGACATGGAAAACACATCAGCAACTTGGTCTTGACAGTCATGAACATGAACTGAATATTACAGACACTGACCAAGACACCACAAAGGTAAAATGAATCACAAGAACTGACCAACATTAACTTTGACGAACAGACTGGCACTGGAGACCAAGAGAACAGAGTGAAAAGTACAGAAAACCATGGTGACAGTGAAGCCTCAAAGTTAAAGAAAAGCAGAGGTAAAGTAGTCCGTAAACAGTCAGACACCAGCAGTAGTAAAAAAGCAGATCCTCAAAGAGAGATGGAGGTGGCAGAGCAGGGCAAGACAGGACCTGTAAGCCTGTGTAATGCCCAGCCATCAGGAACAGGGAGGCAGCCAAGGCCTATCAGGCGTGCTGCCTCTCAGAAACAAGAAGCTCCAAGCATGCACACAGAGTCACGCAAGGTCAGTGAGCCAATCCAGTATCCTGGACTCTCTCAGGAGAGTTTCAGTGGGGGAACATTCCCATGAGAGTGGAGCGGCCCTCACGTGATAAAAGGAAGCCTGTTAATTCTGGAGCCTCTGTCTCCAAAAATAGGATATTGGCCGGGCCACAAAAACAATATCTATATATAAAGAAAATAAAAGTCAACCTTGTGGCTTAATTGGTGAACCCAAAGAGAATGAGACACACATGTTTGTAGATAATGTACATAAGCAACATATTGATTTTCTAAATTATAATGTTAATGGCTTATTGCAAAAGTTAGAAAATCATGATTTTGTTAACTTTCTTCAGCTACATGATTTTATATTTTTTAACAGAAACATTTATTAGTTTATGATTTTGAATCACCACTTTTCAGTGATTTTGTTGTATTTACATCAAAGGCCAAGAAATTGTCGCATCAGGGCCGATATTCTGGAGGAGTGATTGTAATGGTGAGAAAGAAGTATGCTGTTACATTGATAAGGTTGATATAAAATATGATAACATAGTTGTGCTAAACATTCAGAAGAATCTGTTACAAACTAAATAAAAATGTACTTTTAATCTGTGCTTATATACCTCCATATGATTCTGTGTTCTGGAAACATCACCAAAATGGATATTGGTATGGAAATGCTTGAGCAATGCATATTGGACTTGCAAGAATTGAATGATGATTTTTATGTTCTATTAACTGGTGATTTTAATGCAAGAACAGCATGTGAGAATAATTCTTTTTCTGATGATGAGTTTGATGAGGACTTAAAAACAGTGTATGTCACAAGTGATTTTGTTAGAAACTCACAAGATAAACAGACGAATCTATTTGGCAATCAACTACTTGAAATTTTGTAATATTTTTTGATTATTTAATTTTGAATGGTCTGTGTCAACATGACTTTGATGACGGGTATACATATATTTCATTTGCAGGAGCCAGCACAGTTGACTATTTTATCATGTCTTGTGAATGGTATGCGTCTGTTGATATTGTAACTGTAGACATTAGTAGTACTACAGATTCAGATCATCTACCTGTTTTTATGAGGATTGGTTTGAAAAGGGATGTGACTAAACAAAATGATGATGAACAAACTAATGAAGAGAAACATAGTGTAGTAGAAAAAGTTGTTTGGAAAGATGATAAGAAAGAAGAATTTATTGAAACACTTAACAGTCTTACCATGCAGAACAAAATTATTAGTGCCTTAAACCTTCTTGACAGTGATATAGATGATGCTCTGGAGCAATTCACACAATGCCTGAATGAGGCTAGCAGTTGTATGCTCACCAGACATCATACTTGTCAGAACAAACGGTCAAGGTGGTTTGATGATGAGTGTCATCAGATTAAGAAAGAGACAAGAAGAGCGTTGAATTTATTTAGAAAAACAAAAGACGAGAATGACAGACAGATTTATGTTACAAACCGGAAAAAAATATAGACAGTTATTAAAGACCAAACGCCAAACATTTAGAAAACAAAAAGTAGAGTCTCTAGCTAACAATAGTTCAAATTCAGCACTGTTCTGGAAAGACCTGCGGAGTATGGGTTGTGTTAATAAAGATAGAGTTTCAAACAAAATAAATAAGTCAGACTGGGTTAACTATTTCAAAGAGGTATTTCAAAGTAATGAAGCAGTATTTAATCAATGTATACACACAGAAGCAGATCTGTTAGAAGAAAATGAACATGAACTGAATAGAGAGATTACAGAAGAAGAAATAAATAAAGCTATACATAAACTGAAGTCTGGTAAGGCATGCGGGATTGATAAAATTATTGCAGAAATGCTAAAACATGTAAACTATTGAAGGTAAACAGTTCATTTTCAAGCTTTTCAATACTATTTTCAGTAAAGGTATATATCCACAGATGTGGTCTAAAGCCATTATTATTCCGATTTATAAAAAGGGGGATCCAGAGCTAGTAGACAATTATAGGGGAGTATCATTACTGAGTATACTATCTAAATGTTATACTTCTATATTAAACGCAAGATTATATTCGTGGCTAGAAAATAATCACTTGATCTGTGAAAATCAAGCAGGTTTTAGAAAAAGATATTCTACGATAGACCAGATTTTCAATCTATATTCAATTGTCCAGAAGTGTATGTCTAAGAAAGGTAAAAAGCTGTACGTTGCATTTGTTGACTTTAAAAAAGCTTTCGACTCGGTTAAACATGATAAACTTTTGAGCTGTATTAAAAGTCAGGGGGTAAAAGGAAAATTTTTTGCATCATTATCAGCCATGTATAACTCATTATTATCGTGTATACGAATAAACAGCCAATTATCAGAGTTTTTTGAATGTCCAATAGGAGTCAGGCAAGGCTGTGTTTTGAGTCCTACATTGTTTTCGGTCTTCATTAACCAGCTAGCTGATGATATGAATGAAAAAGGAAGGCATGGAGTCCAGTTATTACCTAATATTATGGATATCTTTATTCTGATGTTTGCAGATGATGTTGCACTGTTTTCAACAACCCCAGGAGGTTTGCAACATCAATTAAATATTTTAAAAGACTGCTGTAATAATTTACAGTTGAGTGTCAACATCAATAAAACAAAGGTGATGGTCTTTAGGAAAGGTGGATTTCTTTCAAAACAGGAACAATGGTATTACAGCGGTATTAGGTTAGAAGTCGTGAATCAGTATTGTTATTTAGGGTTTAACTTCACAACAAAGATTAGCTGTAAATTGGGTACAGAACATCTAGTCACTAAGGGAAGGAAGGCAGTGATTCAGTTAAATAAAGTTTTTCATAGATATAAAGAAATGAACGTTCGTACATTCTTCAAGATTTTCGATCTTAAGATACAGCCAATTCTATTGTACTCATCAGAAATATGGGGCACAAACAGATTTGAACACATCGAGAAAATTCATTTGATGGCATGTAAAAGATTTTTAGGAGTACCAGTAAGGACACCCAATAAGATGGTATATGGTGATTTAGGAAGATATCCACTTTATGTCAATTCATGTATAAGAGCCATTAAGTACTGGTTAAAACTACTGCAATTAGATCAAAATAGAATATCATATAATGCTTACTGCATGCAGTTAGAGTTAGATAGACAAGGGAAACACTGCTGGATTTCAAAAATAAGAGAAATTTTGTGTGAAACAGGTTTTAACATTGCTTGGATGCAGCAAAGTGTGGGAGATGTAAAAGCTTTCTTAGGTATGTTTAAACAAAGATTAGTGGACCTGTTCATTCAAGAATGGGATGGGATTATACGAGATAAAGAGAGGTATGACAATTACAGATCGTTTAAAAGTATTTTTGAAAAAGAGCATTATATAAACTCTATTGATGTTTACTGCTTTCGAGTAGCAATTACACAAGCAAGATGTAACGTTTTACCTCTTAATAATAATGTATATAGATATAGTGAAAATGCTCAAGAAAAAATGTGTCCTTTTTGTAAAACAATAGTTGAAAATGAAGCCCACTTTCTCATGGAATGTTGCATGTACACAGACTTGAGGGAAAAGTTCTTAAGCAAGTGCGTCAATGTGCCATTACCAGATCTGCTCAAAGCAACAAATGACGAGTACAGGCATAGTTTATCTAGATATATTTTTCATTCTGTTAACAAAAGGAAAATATTGTTGACCCAAGTGCTTTCTTGACTAGCTGTTGCGATCAGATATATACTTAATATGCATGTTTTATTAGACATCGGTTTTTTGTTCTTTTGTAGCTGTATCATGGTTGATTACAGGTTTCAATCATGAAATGGAATGATTGTGTTTTTTTCTATTTAAACGTTGATAATAGTTACTTGTTTTATGCATTTGCATTGCTAATAGTATGAATGAATCCATTGCCAAACCCCAAGCCCAACAAATGTATTGTGGTCCAAGGCCAATGTACATTAAATCATTTTCAGTGTTCAGTGTTCAGTGTTCTCTCTCTCTCTCTCTCTCTCTCTGAGAGAGGTGGATGGGGGGCGGATAGCCTAGTGGTCAGAACATTGCGCTCGCAATTTGACGACCCGGGTTCGAGTCCGGTCGAGATTTTTCTCCTGGAGTTAACATCAGTGCTGACTCCACTCTCCCCAAAAGTCCTTCGGATGAGACTTTAAACCGAGGCCCCGTGTGCGAACGCACGCAGAACATCTTGCGCACACGTTAAATCCTGTTCCGCTTTTCGCAAGAGTAGGCCATCGTGTGCCGGTGGGAACAGATGACAATATTTACAAAACTGCATACACACGGGGACCGGATGAAAAAAAGCACATGATTGCTTATTCTGTTATCCTCGATATAAAAAAGAATAAATAAAAATAAATAAATCTCTCTTTATCTATCTATCTATCTATCTATCTATATCTATCTATCTATCTATCTATCTATCTATCTGTCTATCTGTCTATCTGCACCATAGAAACACTTGGCTAAGTTTCAATAACAACAGAAACACTCTGATTGTCCTTTTAATGACAGATATGAATCTATCTGAAAGAACCAAATCCTAACTTATGTCACTCTCGTTTTTCACGCCAATAGCCACAGACATGTTACAGCTCTTGCTGATAATGAAAAAAGAATTGTGGGCTTTCATAAAATTGCTTATGTGAAGTTCAAAGACAAGCAGGCGCTGACGCGCGCACTTACACACACGCGCATGTGCCCCGCGTGCACACGCGCACGCGCGCGCGCGCGCGCGCGCACACACCACACACACACACACACACACACACACACACACCACACACACACACACACACAAAATGCCATTGATAGAGCCTACTCACACACACACACACAGACACACACACACACACACACACACACACACACACACACACACACACACACACACACACACACGCGCGCGCGCGCGCGCGCGCGGGCACATATGCATGCATACATGTAAGCACACACATAGTATCAACAACATTGTGTGTGTGTGTGTGTGTGTTGTGTTCAAATTCATTTAACGTCTTTTCACAAATTGTGATATTAGACGGGAAGGGGGGGGGGGGGGGGGGGGGGGGGGGGGGGGGTAGGGGGGGATGAGTGTCAGAAAAAGGGGTGTGAGTTCGGCAATGTATGGGATAAAGAATTTCAGGGAGTCAATACTTGCTAAGTAAAAAAAAAACAAAAAAAAAACAAAAAAAACAAACCTTTTTGTCACTAACCTATTGAACCTCAAAGCAAAAACGGGAAATGCAGTTCTAACAAACTCTAACAAAATCAGTAATTCCAATGAAAAATATAACTAAATAGTTACTTAATTTCACATCAGAAAACACAAAATACCCCTCCCAGAAAAAGAAACGGGAATACCCAAAAATAACTGCGAAAAATCAGCTACAATCAGCAACATCTCCTAGCCCTCGCCCCCCAAAACCAAACAAAGATAAGCAACAATAAGAATACAAATACCCAGTACAGGGGAAAAAACAAACAAACCCCCCCCCCACCCTTACAAACAAACAAGAAAACAAACAAAAACCCCCCAACAACAACAAAAAACATCCGATTAGAGCATCTTTAGAGTCCAAATCAATCACAATAACGAACCAACTGGACTATGAATCAGCGATCTAAAAAAGTCATACATAAGTGACAGATTGTTAAAGATAGCTGATGGAGAATTCACCATCAAAACGGGAATATGCCCTTTTAAGCTGCTGCATGATCTACTGTGTGTGTGTGTGTGTGTGTGTGTGTGTGTGTGTGTGTGTGTGTGTGTGTGTGTGTGTGTGTGTGTGTGTGTGTGTATTTCAACAACACAGCGTTTTGAATGGCGCGCGCATGTGTGCACGCAATGTACGGGCGCTCACACACACACACACACACACCCACACACACACACACACACACACACACACCACACAGTGGTAGGCTACACATAGGTACAGGCAGCCTCTTTAGCTTTGCCGGAACGGGAGGGTAAAATCGTACATTTTTTCACGGACAATTGCTCTTATATTTATATGAACATGAATAACAAAGTTGTTGATATGGAAATAAAGATTGATCTTTCCTCTATTGATTTGTGTCATTTGTTTTTGTTATGAATGCAACACCACAGAACTAACGATCCGACAAAGTGTCAAGCGGCCGAAAAATCTTACTGCGCGTTGCAAAATTTCAGCCGGCTCAAACCACAAGGCCTACGAGGACAGTGACCGAATCGTTTTCAGTTCTACGGGTTAACCTACACCGGTCCCCCCTTCATGCAAATTAGGGCAGTTGAAAGGTCAAAACCTGTTCTTCATTGCCGTATAATTTTTTTTTTATACGAAAAATGATCCATTGTTAGCGTTTAAACACCGCCAAAATAGGCAAACTTTGAGAATTGATAATTCCGGATCTATTTCACGCACCTATAGCGTCTTTCGATACGATTACAGTTTATTCTTTTCTTTTAATTCAATTGTATACGAAACGAGGTTTATACAAAGCGTGCGAGCTTAGCGTAGACCCGGGAGCCTAGCCTATGACGTCATCCCTGTTCCCAGGCTACCCGCAGAACGAACAGCGCGATATCCAAAACTTTTATCGACGATATTTGTCCAGATGTCCAGATAATATGTCCGGATCGAAAGACAGATTCTGTAAGTATTGAACATTTCTTAGGAAATTAAATAGGTTCTTGATTCGAATAGTATTTTTGGATATTTCTCGTATTTGATGACAAAATAAAGAAACGTGTGGCCGATCGAGGTCAAAACATGTGCGACGTCGCGTTTTATTTCAGCTAATCCTATGATTTTTTTTAAAGAGACCTAGAACAAAAACTATTGGTATGGATCGGTCTGAGCGTTTGTAAGAATTGCAGGCATTTTTAAAAAAGTTTATCGAAAGAATATTGTTGAAATAATCGATTTTTGTACTCGCACCCGGCTCAGAAATCAAACCGGGAAACTTGTCCTTTACCGAAGCCTTTGTGATCAGGTCGACTTCGAGTTTGCCATTCATGTTCGCAAAATAATCAGCCCCACGCAGGCTTTCACATATATTCATAGACAAAACAGCCGTAAATCACACAAAAAATAAGTCCCTTTCCCCGGATAGAGTTGATATTATTTTCAGATTAAGTACGAACAATTATACAGTTAAGACACAAGTCAGATTGATTCAGTGATTTGTTGGTGAGGTTTGTGGCCTGTGCACTAAAGCAGTGTACTGAAGAATCAATAATGCTACGTTTTTTTGCAGCAGTTGGAGGTGAAAACATAATGATAATCATAAAGATAAATTCATACTGCTTTACACAAACGACTATCTGAGTCTCTCTCTCTCTCTCTCTCTCTCTCTCTCTCTCCTCCTCTTACTCTCTCTCTTCTCTCTTCTCTCTCTCTCTCTCTCTCCTCTCTCTCTCTCTCTCCTCTCTCTCTCTTGGTATTTGGATCATTTTTATTGTTGTTGTTTAGTTAGAGGTTATCTTTTCATCTTGATGTTATCCCTGAAAAGGGTGGGGACTTGATGTAAAAAAAGCACACAAGTGCTTATTCATTTTCCTCGAATAAAAGAATTTGCCTTGCCTTGCCTTGCCTTGCCTTGCCTTGCCTGGCCTTGCCTGGCCTTGCCTGGCTTTGTCTTGCCATGTCTCTCTCTCTCTCATTCATGCACACACACACACACGCACCGCACGCACGCACGCACGCACCGCACACACACACACACACACACACACACACACACACACACACACACACACACAATTTCAAGAAAATTCATGAAGAAATGTGGAAGTTATGTTCATTTTTAGGTTGGTACAGCACAGTAAATCTGCTTATTCTATCAAATTAGGATTTTATTAGTTTTGAAATTCTTCTGCATTAAATCAGAGTCTTTTGTTTTGATTTAAAAGTAGCTGTATGACTGCTTGATCCATGTACAAAATTTCATGTAAATCCATCAAGAAATGAGGAAGTTACGTACATTTTAGTTTGGTGCAGTAGAGTAGACCGGTTTTTTCCATCATCCAAATTGGGCTTTTTGTCATTTTTGGAGTTGCTTAACTCCTAATGTTACTATCTAAGTATCTTACATTAACAAAAAAATTCACTTCTTTTATCAAGATGTAGGTATTCAGAATATATGAGTTTGAAACGATTCTCTGGTCTTTTTTTTGTGCTATAAGATGGCAAAAAATGCTGATTATGCAATTTTAAGCTTTGACAAAATGGGGTTTTTGTCAATTTCATTGCCGTGCTGTGCCATTGATTGAACCGATTGATGCTTAATCTTGCTTGTGTGCATAGTGTATGTTGTAGAGAACCAAAATCTATGATTACAATCTGTCTACTATGATTTACTAGAAAGTTATGTCATGGCAAACATGAGCTGCTGTTTTCATATTGGACATCAAAACACAATTATGTTCAGACTTGTCCCGGATCCTCAGAGTCAGAAAACCTCAAAATGAAATGCTAGCATGACTATGAAACCACCGCATTCAAGAGGTCCTGCGCCGCCATATCATAGCAGTGCCATTCACTGTGCAGCTTACGGGTGACACCACCTCCTTTGCTTCCTGTTGCTGACAATCATGGCTTTGTCTCAAAATCAGACTGAGTCAGATGCCCATCCTGGGATACTGATCATAGTCGTAACTTCCCTGCAACAGCCTCCTCCTCCTCCTATGAGTCCCTATACTCCAAAAAGCTTTGACATGAACTCCTCACAAAGCGTGGAAGCAGAGGAAGAACCTGAGGTCATCATGTGAATGGGGCAGCTAAGAGTGCTCTTTCATTGTTTATGTGCATTGTTATTGTTCTTCAGATAATTTTTTTACAAAAAAAGTAATTCAGTTGCAGATGCGGGCAATTTGCTTAGCTATTAAACCTCCCTCCCTAATTTTTTTCTTTCACCAGTTAGACCCTGGACAACGGGTGATACCAAGCCAACAAGTCAGATGGAAACAGGTAGTGATTTTATCTTTGTTTTTATTGTTGTTTTTGTTTGATTCATTCTTTTTTGAAATCATGTCTGCTGTCTGCCCCTGATTTTTGCAAGAATTGTAGTAGATGACTCAGAGTTTGTAACTTGGGATCTAATTATGTTCCTGATAAGCCAAGTCAAAGATTTCCAAAGAAGCAATCATGGTATATTTGAGTACATGTTTGGTATGTGACATTTTTAGTTAAACTTAAAATATTGTAAAGGGAATGTGCTCAGAAAACCAAGTGAGTTTAACATAAGTGCTGACTCCACTCTCCCCGAAAGTCTTTCGGTTTAAGACTGTAAAACCAAGGCCTCGTGTGCGAACACATGCAGAACAACTTGTGCACATGTTAAACCTTTA